>CAEGAE010087490.1:0-47424 GCA_903067095.1 Girardinus metallicus | reverse complement strand
GTGCTTGGGATCATTGTCATGCTGAAAGACCCAGCCACGTTTCATCTTCAATGCCCTTGCTGATGGAAGGAGGTTTGCGCTCAAAATCTCACAATACATGGCCCCATTCATTCTTTCATGTACACGGATCAGTTGTCCAGGTCCTTTTGCAGAGGAACAGGCCCAAAGCATGATGTTGTCACCTCCATGCTTCACAGTTGGTATGGTGTTGTTTGAATGCAACTCAGCATTCACTCTCCTCCAAACACGACGAGTTGTGTTTATACCAAACAGTTCTACTTTCGTTTCATCTGACCATACGACATTCTCCCAATACTCTTCTGAAACATCCAAATGCTCTCTAGCAAACATCAGATGCGCCCGGATAAGTACTGGCTTAAGCAGGGGGACACGTCTGCTGCTGCACGATATGAGTCCCTGGTGGCGTAGTGTGTTACTGACAGTAGCCTTTGTAACTTTGTCTCCAGCTTTCTGCAAGTGATTCACTAGGTCCCCCCGTGTGGTTCTGGGATTTTTCCTCACCATTCTTGTGATTATTCTGACCCCACGGGCTGAGATCTTGTGTGGAGCCCCTGATTGAGGGACATTAGCAGTGGTCTTGTAGGTCTTCCATTTTCTAATTATCGCTCCCACAGTAGATTTCTTCACACCAAGCTGCTTGCCTATTGCAGATTCAGTCTTCCCAGCCTGGTGCACATAACCCATTCCCAGCCTTTTATCCACATAACTGAGATATCAGAAAAGCTGTTAGTTTACAGAATGGGGTATTCCTTTGCTGCCTAAGAACACAGCAAAGGTTTCCAGATAATTTGTCAACAAAAATACATTGAAGAGATTCCTGCAGAGAACCACTGTGGAGACATTTGATTTTTGAGAACTACATATATTGTCAAGACTGATAAAACTGCAGCATCACACTGTTAAATGATCACCAAGTAGCTAGAGTGACTGTGGGTTAACTGGAACCAGTTCACTTATTCACACCTTCAGCTGCATTGAAATCTAAACATAAAAAATTATTCAAAAGTTCCAACTTTGGAACAGATTTTGAAAGCGGCTATAACATCCACAGAATCAATACAGATGTTTCATGGCAGGCAACTCCTTTTCAAACACCAAAATGTTGGGTACAATGAAAAACGCTAAACTGCAAAACTATAAAATTGCAAAGGCAGAAAATCCCCAGCAATTCTGCAGGTAATATAAATATTCCAAACCACCATATAGTGAAATCTTGTAAATGATTTTCACAAGTGAATTATTTCTTAAATGAAACATTTAGAATGAGCAAACCTGCGGTAAAACTATGTTTATAGTTCTCCAGCCTGTTATCAAATATTACTTTTAATACCATCAATATTACAATCCAGTAGACTTATTAATCAGCAACTTTCAAGTTTAGGTTGCATAATATCACATTTAAATAGAGCTCGTTTTGCTTTTCAGGCCTTGAATTTTTAGATTGGCCTCCGTGGAACAAGGTAGGATGTAAACAAAAATACCTACGAATTTTCTTAGTTCAAACATATGTAAAAAATTTTAATTCTTCCAGAAGAACAAGATTTGTAAGGCTTAAACCAGATGAGGACCTTATTAAGGCCTTTTTGACTATATGATAATGCTTTATAACCCAATTATTAACCATTTTGGGAGATGGGTTACAACTTTTCTTAATTACATGCATGTAAACTTCCAAAACATTTACTGCCCTCACTCCTAACCTCATAATCCTTAGATGTGTTCGATAGCTACATCAGATAAGGCAGTATTCCAGTTCACATAAAAGAAATTGTTTGCCGATGCAGATGAGCACCTCCCACGCAGCTACCTCACTCTTCTCCTCGCTCCTGGCAGAGCATACCAGTTTCCACCTGGATGGTCTTCAACTATGTGCCAAGAGGATATCACAGCAGCTCCATATCCTCTGTGTGACAGTGTAATTCCCTCTGCCCTGCAGCAATGTCTGCAAAACTCAGACAGTTTACATGTTCATGTAGCTACATTGCACTGGGGAAGAGAGAATTGCCAAGTATTCGGTGCATTCATTTGGTTTCTGGCTCTGGTGAGTTTAACCCCACCAACATGCAATAGTGCAAGTGTATAAAACTTAAAGGGCAGATCTTTTTCAATAATTCAAACAAAACAATGTTGTTTTACACTGCTGAAGCGCAACATAATAAAAACTATATTCAAGACTTAAATTTGTGTAAATATATTATCATACCAAAAAGAATGCAATATATAGAAAAGTATCAGGTTCCAAACAGAATTCACATATGTCAACAAATTAAAAAAAAAATGCATATAATAATGTCATACTGGATTTCACACTTTATAATCATGTACAGAAAACTACTCAAATTCATTTCAGTCACTAAGATCAAACATTTTAATTAAATCTCTTGAGAACGAGCCCAGTCCTTCAGATAACTGACAGTTCTATTGCTTTGTTTAAACTGAGATGAAATGTAACACGGTTTCAGACAAACACTGCAAAGTATACAAAGCCGCAAGATTATTAAGGATTGCAAAACCCCCTCTGGATATCTGCCTATTGAACAGACGGATAAAGAGAAACTGAAATAAACCTAGAATCTGAGGAGAGGTCATTAGAATATAA
The DNA here is from genome assembly GCA_903067095.1 of Girardinus metallicus. Classification (NCBI taxonomy): domain Eukaryota; kingdom Metazoa; phylum Chordata; class Actinopteri; order Cyprinodontiformes; family Poeciliidae; genus Girardinus; species Girardinus metallicus. The sequence goes on along the minus strand of CAEGAE010087490.1, from coordinate 44,804 downwards.
AAAGAAAAAAAATGTATAACACGTTTCTCAGGAACAATCTATCAGCAAGGTCTGATCTATTTTCCCCAATGTTCATTAGAGATGCAAAGCTGAATGAAATTTCACATACTGGTTTAGATTAGCAGCATAAAGTGCTTGAGTGTCATTTAAAGTCACAATAATTCCTGGCTCAGGTCCTACTGTTTATAAACACAATCTCTAAGGCTGCATAGCATTAATAAAACAAACAACTGCAATATTTATATAAATATGTCCTCATCATTATCCTTTCTAATGAGCTGAGGTCCCAAACACTGCTCATGTGTTTTAAAATCTAAATTATGAAAAAAAAACAACAACAATATGTCGCTAAAGTACCAACAGTCAGCGTAACCGATACAACCAGCCAGATACTGCCATGTGGATTTTTGCTTAGATTTATGACCCGAGCCCAACCTGAAATTCAGTCGGTGTCGGGCTAGAATTACTTGCTTGATGGTCGGGTTAGGCTGAGGCTTCTGAGGCGCATTTAATAAACAAGCAACCCATACAGTACAGAGAAAACCAGATAATTGAGCAAACAATGTATAACCGTGTGTGTTTCAGTATTGTTTATTTATCTCTTGTAGCAGGAGCAATAGTTATGGTTTTCTTCTTTAATTTAAAGCAACTACATTGTGAGAATTTTTTTTCTTTACCTTCTTAAAATACTTTGATACTGGAGGAGTATTTTCTCTAGGGTCTTACGCTCTTATATTGGTCAAATATTGGTCCAAATTATTAACTTACTTTTGAACTGAAATACTACTAAACAGATTGGAAATGGAAAAGCCTGTCAGCTACTGAAAATAATTTCTGAAGTCAAATTAACTGAATGACCAACTCAATACTTTATGGCCAGATTTTTACTTCAACAGATTCCCAAGCATTTCAAAAAATGACTAAAAGTTTTTATTTCTTTGTAAATGCTATCAGACAGATAAAGGGCCACAGTAATACATATGTTGACTGGTTTCTAAACCGATTCTCTGACGCATTGTGCACCAAATGGCCCCTCCAGCCTGCACTCTGAGTTAAGGCTATCAGACAACTAAAGCTGCAAAAGTAAAATGACCTAGTGACTGGTAAAGCTCTTGGGATAGTTTCTGTCTGGTTTCTGGGATCATCTATCATTTTGGAGTCTGGACTATAACACACCACTGCTACATGGCTGCAAACTGAGTGAAGCTTAAACCTAAACCTTTACACCTAAAAGAGAATACTTAAAACAACAAACAGTGTCACATGAAGAAGCTCTGACCAAAAAATAAATAAAAAAGAGACAAAACAACTCTAGTGAACAAGTCTGCATTTCACAATTTTAAAGAAGAACCTTTTAAAAAAAATAATAAATGTAGCTTAGAGTTTCTGAGATCACCCGTAAGGCAGGGTTTCTCTTAGATCTCCATCCATTTCTGCACAAACTTCATCACAATCCAGCCCTCCTGGCCTTTGGGTCAGCAGACGCACCGATTACCAACAAGTCCTTGACACAAGACAAATCTTAGCGCTTTCATCTGTGTCGGTGGGTTGTCCTTCAAAGCCTCGTTACAGGATTGGCGATTGCCAATTAGCACAATTAGCTTTTGGCAAGCCGCCGAGGGCATCACATGGCACCAGCTTTACGCTGATGTTACCTGACAAGCCGGCAGATCTATTATAGCTGCTATCACAAGGGAGGAGACGTTTGCAGAATGAATGAGAAAATTAAGATTTTCAGAAAGCACTTGATGGCTTATAGTATTCAACGAGTTTTCGTGAAATTACTAATAACAGAAGAAAACTTTGCATGATGAAGTTGCAGGACATTTTACTGACCCGGCGGTGTTTAAGTAAAATCAAAGAAGCAGATGCTACTAATTTAGGAGGGGAAACTCCGGTCTAAATGTCACTGAAAAGACAGATTATAATCTTAAGGAAGAGTTGGTCTTGTAATGGGCCTGCTAGGTTTAACTCATGATTTCTATAAAAAGACATAGTCATATATCTTGTGCTGTCATTTGCCTTTTTTAGTGAGGGTCCAGGCTGGTTTGTGAGGCTTGGACCCCTAATGTTTTATCCAGAATACCTGATTGAGGGGCTGCCATGTTAAAGCCTTTTGAAGAGATGAAAAACATTGTCAAATAAAGTGACTTTATTGGGGGAAATCTAACCCAAAGGAGGATTCCCTGTATTTAGGGACAAAAAATACTATGTTGATAAAGTATAGTAGGACAACATCTGGAAGTAGTTGTAGCATGAAGAAATGCAAACAGTGTGTAAAGCTGTAACTTCTAAGGATGTATCCAAAAGCACTCCTTACATGGTTCTAAACATGAAGCAATGAAGTAATTTTGTGAAAATTTTAGTTTTCAAAATACTAACCAGTTTGGATAGAGAATTCAATGCTCTGTACACCATTTCTCAGTGGCCCCATATTGTCCAATAACTATTTGCATATTTAATTAAATAAATGCTTTAAACATTTGTTATGTTGAGGGGAGTGAATCTTTGTTAGTGCAGTTGGCATGTGAATAGTGCAGGAAATTGTAATACTACCAAGTTACTGTAGCAACATTTTGGTAATATGTAAGTCAAAGACGTTGTGCATATTTGTTATATTTGTGGTCTCTCTAGGCTGTGACAGAATTTTTTGCTATAGCTAAGAAACTGTTTCTGTTAGTCCCACATTTTTTTGACCAAAACATCAGTTCCTGTAACCATCTACCAGTCTGACTGTGTTTGGAGGAACGTTGGCCTCACTCACCTTCAGCTGTGAGACGCTTAAAGCATTTCTCATATGCACAACCTATTTTAAACATCCCACACTATCTCAAAAGTATAAATATCTTGAGTTTTGACTGTGAAAATGACTTCCTACTTCCAAATTCTCAACCAGTCCTTGATGGATTTACTGGGATGTCATCCAATGACATTTCTAGCTATATGGTTCAAAGATTATATAAGATTATTTTCCAAAGTTCCTTTAATTTAATATTCAAATGCTCAAAGAACATTATTCCATAGGTCCTGAATTTTGTCTTTGTTCCCTCAAGTAAACTTTTGTTTTATCTTCAAGCTTTCCTTAGATTGTTTTCCTTCTTAAACACCTCCCATGATGTAAGTAAAAACATGTACTTTCACACAAACAGTAGCGAGAGCATGCTGTGGGTCCTTTCAAGATTTTTAGGGACTTTTAATTAACATCTTGCAGTCTGCTTTCAAAGAGAATATGCTTGGACAGCTGGACATGGATATATTGGAGTTCTGAATCTCCAGCTTTAGACTATAATTCACACAATGGAATAGTTGATTTCAAAACTCTTCTAAGACCTCATTAAATATTTTACCAGCCTAACAGATCCACTCCTCTCTCCAAGCACCTCAGAATATGAAACATACATATGAATGGGAAAGAACTGACAATGGAGTGAACTGAAAAGAGCCATCTGAGGTATTCATTGGCGAGCATATTGTTATATCCCTTTAAAGGTTTTACAGATTTAAGAAAAAAGCACTGTATCTTTTATTTATCCATTAAAAGTCTCAGTGAGATTAAAAACTTTTTTTAGAGAAGTGGCAAGATGCTCAAATGCATAAAAACCATACATACATCTGAAAGGCAAGGATAATGAGGCCTAGAAAAGGAGTACTGTAAACAGCTGCAGACAGTATTTGGCTGTTAGAGACCGCTCACTCTAAAAGTACAAAATGTTGAGCACATCTTAAGAAAAACTATAACAAGCTTGAAATAAATTAAAAGCAGCTGTCCATCATTTTCTCAGCACTTATGTCACAGCTTGAAAAGGCTGCGTTCATACATGCCTGCCACACAGAGGTGGTTTAAGAAAAAACATAACAGTGAAAACCCTGCGGCCTGGATACAATTGGCATGTGGATGAAAGAGAGCCAGACGGTGGGCAAAGAGATAAGCAGAAGGGGAGGTCTAGGGCACTGATGTTCTTCCACAACACCTATTCTCATTTGCAGCCTTGTGTTTCCCTTAGCCCTCTCACTTTTCTTCAGCCCGGTCAGGGTAATCTCTGTGCCTGGCTACAGTTTCTAAGGTAACACTACTGAAGATCAGTATCTCCTCTCAAAACAAGCAGCCAGGAAGTGTTCCATCTGTCATGATCACAATTCACCCATCACAGTGGGTTTCTTCGTCACAATAAATTCACTTTTTATTGTTTCCATCCCAGAGAATTTGTATTTTCTTTAAGAAAAAAACTTTCCAGATGAAGAACCTGTGAAGAAGTAAACCGCAGGTTCTACGTATAAAGTTATTCACTTGTGGTTTAGCCGGAGTGCAGCTGCATACCTGAGGGTGAGCTGGAAATCGACCACAAAGCAGAATGCTGTGTGTTTGAGGAGAAAAGCTATTCTAGAAAAAGTCTATCAATGTGACGTTGTTTGATTTCCACGGGTGTGCACTTCCATGCATAAATGAGAACATCCGCACAGCTGCTCATGGACAAGCGTGTTGCAACACACCTTGTCTGACAACACTCAGGCATATCTGGAGGTCTTAAAGAGGAGACAAGTTAAAAGAGCAACTTAATTATCTGGCTTGAATATCAAAGACTCTCAAACGAAAACATCTCCATCTCTTCTACACAGGCACTTCCTGCTGTCATGGTATGTCTTCTCAAAAAACAGCCCAAAAAGGGAAAAGTTTGCAATCTACATGAAAATCTCTGAGTAATCGCCAGCTCCAACACTTATCATCAGCTGTTATTGCACTGGGAAACCATAATGAAACCATGATGACCAGAATGACCTGTAATACACAAGCGCAATTTGAAGCAGAGAAACAAAAATCAAATGGACGGTGGCTATACATGTGGTTTTCCTGATAAAACCAGACATTTATGTGCAACCAAAATTACATATACGTAAGGAAACATATTTACAAGAATGATATGATAAATATTTTCCTCCATTGCAAGTACTGGCAGGTAGCTGATGATTTGCTTCCAATTGGTTATCCTGGTTTTCCAAACCTCTCAGATTAATTATAACCCAAACTGAAAAGTAAAAGGAGGACAGAGGAGGACAGTGAACGGTACTTCCCTACTGAATTTATCTTATGCTAGTCCTGAAATTGATCCATTACATCTTGCTGCATGTTGCAGCATAGAAGCACAGTCATTGGCCAAAACATAGAAATGACAATAATGGTTCCCAACAGGAAAATTAACTGATCTATAAGAAGATCTGTTTAATAATTGATATATCAATTGGCAATAACATTTTTTGGACTACTCAAATCAATACCATAACTTGTTTTGGGAGGGAGGTCACAGCCATCTGCCTGAATGAAGGTGAACATGATCTCTAACAATTCTTGGGACAACATACAGTGACAGTCTGACATCTTTATTTCATAACAAGCATCAACTTCTTTGGCAAAGCAATATATAGAAGCATGTTTATCGAATCAGAACAGACTGGCCAGCATTCACTCCCCACATACGTCAATCTGCCTCGGACCTTTTGCCCTGTGGCTGTTACCCAAAAGTGAATTGGTTCAGAAGTCGAACCCCAAAGTGGCAGCATGCATTTGGTGTAGTAGTGTTACTGGTAGTATTGGTGAGTAGAATGTGTATGCGGTTTTATTTTTAAAAACCCATAAGTCCCTGTATGTGTCCTTCAGTGCAGTTGTATTAAATGAAGATATGGAGTGAAGGTGATTAGAAAGGAAGTATGTGAAGCATGCGAGTTGATATGGAGGAGGGAGGGTCCAATCTGTTGTGTCTGTACAGTAAAATATTACCATGCTGCCTATAAAGCCAAGGACAAAGATTCTCTTAGAAAGCCAATGGTGTGCGTCTCTACATTCTAGTTAAAATTTTCTACAGTGAGTGGGCTTTAAGTGTGAAACATGGCAAGACACAAGAAAGGAAGGGTACAAAGTACAAAAAAGGATGCTATGAAGCCATGAAGATAATAAAGATAAAGACAGGAAGACGGGTAGAACACAAAAAAGGATTGAAAGAATCTTGGGAACAAGGAACAAATGGTACAAATAAATAAATTAAAGACAAAAATGGAAAGGCTTTAGAGAGAAAAGAAATTAAGGAAGCAAACTAAGAAGTACACAAGGAACAAGAAATTAAGAACAAAGGAAGGGAAGAGAAATGAAAGGACACATTGAACAAAGGGGGTATGGAAAGAAATAATATTTTGACATCAGAGAGAAAATAAAGTGTGAAAATACAAATATTTTTCTCATATTCTTACTTTCTTTTTCAAGTACTGGAAAATACTGACATTCCAGCTCTTTGCAGACTGTGGAAAGCCAGACCTCTACTGTAGTGTAGATGTGTATAAAAGGTGCAGTCCGTCTGTCTTGTCACAACATTTAGTTCAAGCCCCGGGAGCAGACACAGCATTTATCCTCTGAAGATAAGGACTACAAAGTAAAATGAACGTTAAACCTTCTTTATGGACAGAGTTAGACATTGCATGATGGGAGAGCATGCTCAAAGGAATTTTTAGCATTAAGAAACAAAGAAAAACTATCTTAAAATGTCTTTTTAAATGATCTTTGCAGTCCTTCAGGCTATAAACCCAGAGAAAGCCAATTTCTGGGTTTATGCTTACAAATGGCATCTTGCTCACAAAAGTGCACTACCATGCACTGTTTTGTGGAGCATGTCCTGTCATTTCAGTCAGTTATGCAAAAACCCCAATTCTGTAACAGTCTGCATGTGGCGCCCACCAAGCAGGGACAACAACAAGTCTGAAAGTTTCTCCTTTTTACAAGTTTTTGCAAGGTTAAACACAGAGGTAGTAAATATTTCAAAATGGTTGATAGACATACAAATGGCTAAATAGTTACACATGAGCCCAAACTTTGTATTGAGAGCTGCATTTGGAATGTACTCCATCTATAGACGCTACTTCTACTACCAGGTGTTAAATACATGCAGATTGTATGTAAAGTTTAAAATAAGGAGTGCAGTTCCTAATGTCAGGCGAAGGCAAAAAGGAGACAAAAGCCAAGAGGCCGACAACTGCTATGCCAAGGTATAACCATATAGCTGGTTGATCAGAAAAGGCAAAGGTTTGAACATATCAGTCGGCCCATTACAAATACAACAAAAAACTCAGATATTGCAGTAATAGCGCTGTAAAATAAACATATTTGATTTAATATTAAGTATTTTGCCGGAATCTCTACATTTGGAAACAGGTGTGAAATCACACATCCTCCAGACTCACTGCACTCTCCGTCTTCACTCAAGTAGAAAAGCTTGCTAGCCCCCCCACCCAAGTTTCAATACAGCATCCCTACTCTCCTGATAGTTCCCAGTCAACATACACCCCTGTAACCCCTTTCTAAAAAAAAAATCCTTGAAGAGGTCAACAGAGAGATTAAGACCCTTCAAATGGGGTCATGAAGATCAATGATCAAACAGAGGGTGAGGACCAGCCCACTATGCCCCCCACTCCACCCACTTCATTTCAGAAAGCCTGATAATAGAGACAAAAAGGCTGGCTAAATATTACTTCCCCACATCATGACCCAGTCACCTTCTTAATCTCTGAAGGTGGCCTCGTCCTTAGCTGTCAATGAAACTTCAGTGAGGGCAAGTCAGAACATGCCTACTGGGGTCAAATTTCAAATATCAAAAGGCTAAACTCAATCACATCAACAGATATATTATGAATACTATGAAAATATGCCTTCACCACATTAAAAACAAATCAAACAATCAACACATTTCACAAGAGTATTTAAGACTTAAAAGAAATGGTAAAACATAAGTAATTTAGTAAATGTTTACAGATTAAATACAAAAATGTAAAGAGTTTTCTGCTTTGAGGATCCGAGATTAGACTAAAAGATGGCGCAAACACTAAAAGTACAATTTTATCAGTTCTTTGATTTACATTTCTGTACACAAATGAATAATCAAGATCGACTGCCTATCAACACATTCCACTGAGTGAGAGTCAGTAAAGAGAAACATCAGGGCTCAGCTAGCATTCAGTCAAAAGTCAAATGACTGCAGTGGTTGCAGTTTTTTTTTTCTTTGCTTTTGGCTCATTGTCAACAGTGATGTAAAGACAAGAAGGTGAAGTGTAAGCAGTAATTTCTGCCAGTCATATTGAGCTCATTACTGCAGAAGAGGGTGCAACACTTTATTTGATTAATACCCATTTAATGTATTGTTTGCAGTGCAGCACTGGACAGTAAGGAAGTAAGGGAGAGAGATTAAAAGCTGGCAAATATAAAGTTTTCCAAATAGTGCATTCTGAAAGTGAGTCAATGGCACAAGTCTCCTTATCCAATCAAGGAGACTTGGATTAGTTAAATTAGCTTGGAAGCATCTAAAAGACAAACATATCATCCACCTCATGATACGAAACCTATAGAAATGTTATTTTTATTTAATATGCAGGAAAACTAGCCAAAGGTATGCAATAATAAGACACAAAAAACATTGACATGTCCAAGGATGCTACATTTCATTTTTTTTTTTTTTTTTTTTTTTTGCAAAAAAAAAAAACTGTAAAAAGGACATTTTTCGCTGTATGTTTAGTCTGATAATTTAATTCAAGCTGAAAGTCAAGAGAATGAGTCTGAACTTGTCTCTCCAAAGTCCACCACTTTTAACTTCTGTAAATAATCACTTAGGTCAATGTCTAGATAAAAATGATTTATCCTATATCAATTTTTCTTTGGATTAAGTATATGCTAACATTATTTTGGAGTAGCCAAAATCTCTCACTGTTTATATGCACATATCCTGCTTATGATGGCACAATGCTGCAGGACTGTACAGGGGAAAGAAGCGAAAGACATTACCTTGAAAATGTTATTGTCAACAGTGATGCAAAGAAAAGTTTTTTGAAATTAAAAAGGAATGTTAAAAAGTATGCTTTAAGTGACTATGTACAAACAAACAAAACAGCCCAGACCTAGGTGATTAGGTGTTCGTTATTTTCATTAATAAATAATTCACAGCATTACATATAGCCTTACTACTGCAAAAGCTAAAATTCGCAGTCTTCCTTCTTGCCTCTCTAGGAGGTACAGCAAATGAGCAGGAAGGAAAATGAATGCTGCTCCTGGATTGGCTGCTTTGCAAACGTTAGCTAATAGTGTGTCAAGAGCATTGCACCTAAGTACTTTGACTTCCCAAACTGAATTTTCTTTCATGTTTTAGGAGAAAAAAAAACAACAACCCACAAATAGTGAAACTTTTCACAAATACTGTGGAATTATGTTCCAGAATAATCTGCCAACATTTGAATCTGCAAATACTGAACCAAGAAAAGGTTGGGATCCACTGTAATCATCCATTACAATTCCACTAAAAGACAGAAAGAAGTGTGTGTAGCCAAGATGCTTAGACTGTTTCTGCAGACACTCCACTATCAGACTACACTGCCCAGACTTTGACCTCTGTGCATGAAGGGTCCTGAAGTGGCCATTATTCTTCACACTCTTCAAAACTCTTCTGGTCATCCTCTCTTGGGAGACTTGGGATATCCACTCACCTGGAAATCCAATGAACCCCATATAGTTTTTTTTTTTTTTTTTTTTTTTTTTTTCTGAACAGAGTCCAATGTTGGTAATGCCTGAGATTCTATGCAGTTTTCTGTCTGAAATAAAAAAAAAAAAAAAAAAAAAAACTCTAAGGAACGGCTCACATCCACTCAGTCTATAGCAATTCAAGGAAGGTGTCAATACACTGAGGTAATCAGTGGTATTTACTTCACTTTCTGAGCTTTACGTCCTGTAGATAACCAGTCAATTTCTAATCAAATAGCTTAATTCCATAAAACACTTGGACCGGGGCTCCTGTTAGAATATGCTATGAGCCCAGTGTAACCAAATAAATTGTGAACTGAAAGATAAACTTAAAAAGTAAAATAAACAAAGTCTTCTCAAACTACACCCATAAACCAAAACTTTGGTTAAACATATAATTCAATTTCAGAATACCAGCATTCTTTGGCTGGCATCTATCAGCAAACTCCACCTACTAATAGTTGCCCACTAGTTTTTGCAGAAGCTCTGCAAATAAAAACAATGATTAGGACAACTCTTGAGATTCAGTTATGGACTCAGAGTGGCCAGTCTAACACTAGGTTTTTTTTATAAACTAAGCAACTATTTAATTGATGTGGATGTGTTTGGACTCAATATGTTGCTGAAAAATAAAATCCCTCTTTATCTTCAGTTAATTAAAGGCACCTAACAGTTCTGGGTCAGCCTTGACTGCTTTAAGGACGTCTTTATTTATCCATCTTGATTAAAGGTGCCAAATGGAGTAACCCCAGATCAAGATGCTGTCACTGAAATGTCTGATTGTGGCTATCCTGCTCTTTTGGTGATCAGTCTCGTTTTTGTTCCAAATGCACAAATGTGGCCCCAAATGTCTGTTTAAAGAGACCATAATAGATTCACCCACAAGCTTTCACAAGACTTTATCAAAGTCTGGATATTTTTTTTGGTAGGAAAACATACCATCTACTAAAAGCTGAAATTAATTTAAAAGAATAGATGCCACATTATAAGTAGAAAAGTTTTAAAATTATCATTGACATATTTTTAAACATTTTCTACATTTGAAGCAACTATCCTTTCAGGCAAGACTGTGAATTGTTATTAATCTAAATCACTATAGTTAAACCTAAATGTGAGAAAATACAAATAAAAGAAAGCCTTACAGTTTGAATAGAAGAAAGGGATTTAAAAGAGTGTTTAAAAGGGAATAAAACTAAGTATTAAAACAAAGCTAAATGGTTTGCAGTACGGCATCCAGCCAAAGATTACTTAATCTGGTCAGTGCAGATGCTAAATTTCACTTCACCACTCATCAGATGGCAATTCAGGACATGCATGATGCTTTTCACACCGTCTGTCACCCTTTCACCATGTGTGTGTCACATTCATACATCCACTGTATGGATGTGTGACAACAGATTGTAGATGAAGTCACGTTCATTCTTTCTACTCTGCACAGCATTAGTATGGACCATATCTCCGTGAGTCTACCATGAGTTGTACTGATTATATAAACTTGTAAAAAGCATTATGCCACAAAAAAAAAAATCCTACATGGAGGCACTAAAGACACAGAATAATAGAAAAAACATTTATGGGGAAAGTGCTTTACATTAGAACTGGATGAAGTGGTGAAGTGAATTTTCTGATGCAGATCTTGAAAAAACAAATGGTAGAATGACTTGATTTGACTTCTTTCAACAGACTTCAGCAGCAGCCAAAAGAAAAATATTTACTCTTTTGGCTGCTGCCAAAAGAGTAAATTCAATCACAGGATCAGCTGAAGGCACAAAATATGGCAAACACAAAACAAATGATACCAGAAGTGATGTGCCAGCACATGCCTACTTGAATGTAGATTTCTACCCACCCTCCCACTGAAAGACCAAAAAAGTGATTAGTCCAAAAGGTAAAAATGTATTTGATTTTTACACAAAATGAAGCAAAAAGCTGGAACAACTGCTTAAAAAAAACAATTGGATTAACACAAAGTTACTGTAACTGACTTAATTCTGCAAAAAACCTGATCACCTTTGTACAAAACAAAGCTCATCAGTTTGAAGTGACACTGTCACGATGAATAAGTAACGTCAGATTCAGTTTTGGTACACTCAAAACAGATGTGCTCCAATTTCTACCAGGCACTGCTTTCCTTACAATGACAGAATGTTAAGGACTGGACTGACTTACGTTCTGTGTATGTGTGCATGTGTATGAGAGGGAGAAAGTAAAAGACTGAAAGTGTAAAAAGAAAAAAAAAAAAAAAAAAAAAAGAGCGAGAGGGGAATGGAAAAAAAACGTGCATTAAATCATCTAAATGACGATGTTTCGGTGTCTGTCTTCAGTCCGGGAGTGAAGCTGTTCTTGTAGCTTTCAAGGTTAGAAGTTACAGCTTGACCGTTTTTCCTCAGTGTACTGTGGGGTTGTTGTTTTTTGACTCCCACATTTAACAATATGACTCAGTTAATTGTTTTTCCACCCATCACGGCGTGCATCATCACTTTCATTCTGTCTTCTATCTCTTCTTCAGACAACACAAATGCCAACAGAACCGAAAAGATCTCTAACTCTGTTCACGACACCGATAGCATTTTCTAAAGCAAGAGCCCCTCATGCGTGCAGTCCATTAGGCCCCCACCACACAAACAGACCTGCTTTGTTGAGGTGTTATATCAACAGGGTGACCTCCCCTCTACTCCTCCCCAGCTTCCTTGGGCCCCCCAACGGCAGGAGATTGATGTCAACAAGGAATTTTGGTCCCACGTTTTCTTCTGCCTCCTCCAGACCAAACGCTGCTCCTAAAAAACACTTGCTCCAGCACACAGGGCCCCAGTGGGGCACATTACCATCAACCTTAGTGCCACCCTCTACCAGCAACAGGTCTATACGAGCGCCAGAAACACCCCAAGTGAACAAGAAGCTCCGCAGAAAACTTCACCGGGAAAACCAACCATGTGTGCTTGCTTGGGGAAATAAGCCGCCTTGTTCTATGAACAGAGTTGCTGCTACGAGGGGAGGGTCAGCATGGTTGCGTCATCTGTGAACCGTATCATCGCCAAAAGAGCTGCCAAAAGAATTCAGACCTGCTAAAATGTGGCCTTGTTTCTTGGGTGGTGCTTGTCAAACATTCACAAGAAACAAGAAACTGCAAAGCAGCTGCTGGTTCTACTGATCCGCAGAGCTCGACAAGGAAGGAGTATTTGCAAAAACAAAAATCACATCCATGTTGATGCCATGTAGCCTCATCAGTGAACCAATTCCAAAATGCAATGAAAATGACATTCAGAAATCCAGTGATACAGACAGTGGTTCCAAATATTTCAACCCACTTTTAATACCATGTAAAAATTTAAGTAAAGTGTTCATATTACAATGCCATTCTGTGTGTAGCAATGAAACTGTGGGTTGCAGTTTTTTTTTTTTTTAATTCGAGTTTACGAGATCTTCAGTTACCTGGACAATGGCATTTACACAACTTAGGCAAGCAGAATAGTCTTTCGTCAGAGTCCAACAGGTTTTAGAGTACTGAATTAAATAGATTCAGCAAGAATATGTATAGGCCTAAAGTACAAGATCAACATGCTGTAAACTATTACAGGAATAGGCATATTTCAGATTACCCGAATAAATGGAAATGTAAGTTCATAAAAGAGAAAATTGCATAGTTTTTTTTTTTCCAAATTAATCTGGTGACATTTGAAAAGTAACTGGTGAATTTGGCCCACTCTTCTTTGCAGACTTATTATAATTCAACAACATTGGACAATTCACAAGAACAAATGTACTTTTAAAGGCAATATACCACACCTTACTCGACCCAAGTCGACTTTGCTTTAGATCTACCATTGATGTCATAGTTTTTGTGATCTTTTGGCCTACTTCATGTTGTCAGACAGGTCCTACTTAAGTAGTTTCTTGATTCTATAAGTCTGGCTGTATTCGGCATGGGTTTGGTGAATGAAATGAAAAAAAAAAAGGTAAAATGTGTTAATTATATTTCAAGATAGGCAACATTGGTTTGAAAAACGTCTTCCTTCAATAAGGGAAATAATTTAAAAACTTAATTTTGTATTTAGTCAGGTTATCTCTGTCTGATATTAAAACTTGTTATCTGTAGGCAAAGTAAAAGGATGGAGAGGAGATATTTTCTCACACCACTGTGAAATCAGTTTACACTGACAGAAGTACTTGCTTTGTTGTTTTCTACTGTGCTTTATTGAAGTTACTAAACAAAAAGAAGAAACCGATCTGGAGACAATGATATCTTTTACAGTTAGTCAATTTTTTTTTTCATATAAGAAAAGATCATCCATGACTCACTGAACATGAGGTTCTTCCAGTGACAAGGCATGAGTCAGAAGATAAAGTGTTCAACAGGAACAAAAGGTGTAATAACGACATTCATCCCATCCTTTCTATAACAAAATGCTTGGGTTATGGCTGTTGTTGCTCTCCTCATGGCCTATAAGTGACATCATGATGGAGACAGACGAGTGCTTTACGTGGTCATTGGACGTGTGCAATTGGTAACCGCTTAACATCCTGAGAGGATCATTCGGTTGTAATTCTAATGGGAAGTGGGCTTAGTAGTAGCATCTATTATCAAAGATGAAGACTGTATTAAATTAGGTGTGACTCAACTTTCAGTACAAACTTTTAAGGGGCTTTTTAGTGACGTGTTGATGTCATGAATTAAAAGCCCAACAACCAATCCATCATGCATATGTAGACTCGTATGTCAGCAGTGTTTGTGAACTGTTCTGCAAAGTCAATACTTTCTAAGACTGATGCAATAAAATATGCCAGAGGAAACATCATGGTAAGACCAGTGGTTAATGTGGGGGGCTCAGACAGCATTATTTGACTACATTAACGTCGGACAACAAAAGAACAGTCTTGCCGAGCTTAAAGCAGGCAGTTGCTTTTTAAAATAAAAACAAGATTGGGGGTTTCCATAACTATTGTGGCTTTTGCTCAAGAACATAATGTCTATAATAATTACTTAAAGTCATATGAACTATATCGGGGGGATTAAGAGTTTAAAGTCACAACAGAATCTGGAATAAAACCTCTCTCTCCTGTTTCCCATCGCAGATTTCACATTACTGTAAAACAGCTACACTGGTGGTCCAGGCTGGGGAATACAGATGGCCTTCTCTCCAGGCGTCCTTCAGAGCTATCCATCTAAAACATTCAATAGGCCTGCAGATGATGCTTGTGTGTAGATAGGTTTGCGTGGGGGAGTTTGTGAGAGTGCAGGAAAGTGAGGTTACAGACACATGTGTGAGCAACTGTTCAGGGAACGCTAGACATAACATCCAACAACAAAGGGCTCCTTCTAGAAGGGAATTATTGGTAGAGCTTGATGGGAAAACAGAAAGGAGGGCATAAAAAACCCCCACATACAACGCCTTACTCTTGGACTTTCTCATATCTTGTCACAAAAAAAGCACACATTTCAACGTGTTTATTGGAATTGCATTTGATAAAATGACACAAAGCAAGGCAAAAGTCTGCTTTGAATGAAAGGAATTGACAAAAGATTTTTAAAAGGTTTGCAAATGAAGATCTGAAAAGTGTGGTGTCAATTTTTGCTTTGGCCACCTGAACTTCCTTATATAGCTGCAAATATTTTAGGATGTGCGTCTAAAAAACTTTAGGGACAGAAAATGTTGCAAAATTTCCTTTAGAAAATAAACTTAAAATTGGTCAGATCGGGTGGAGTCTCAATTTATCTTGGGTTTAGACTTTGGTTAGCCCAGTGGTCCCCAAAGAATTTCTTCTGCATGCTGCCCCCCCCCAGTGGTTCCCAGAGAAGTTCTCTCCTGTGGGGGGTGGGGGGGTGTGCTAAGAGAAAGCCTCCCTGTTAGACTATGTGTAGTTGAACGATGTGTGTGCCGGGGGCGGGGCGGGGCGGGGGGGAAGAAAAAGCCTCCCTGTTAGACTCTGACTCTGCTCTAGCAGGGTTTCTTTTCTTACCGCTTCCCCACACTTTGGGAACCACTGGGTTAGCCCATTAAAATATAGGATTTGATTTAACCATTCCATTAAAGCTTAAGATAGTTGTCCTGCTCCAAGGTGAACATCTGAGCCAGTCTTTTGCAAACTAACAGGACTGGCTTGCATGTACACCAAAAGGTTCCCTGTGTACCTTGCAGCAAATTGAAAACATGATTTTTTTGGCTTTCATTTAACAACTTTTTTCTTGCTACTCTTCCGTAGAGGCCAGATTTGAGGTGTTAATAATGAATAGCTGTCCCATCGACAGATTATCCTGCCTGAGCTGTGGATCTTGGCGGCACTTTGGGCCTCTTGGTAGATCCTCCGATTAGCCAAGCCAGCAGCATGGTTTTTCATTTTTCAAGTGATGAACTCCACAGTGCTCTGTGTTTCATTCAAAGTTTGGAATACTGCTGTGTAACCTATCCCTGCTTTAAGCTTCATGCCTGACATGTCTGGTGTGTACCTTGCATTCATAATGCAAAGGTTTATTTACTCGGCTAAGGAACCAATTCTTTCTCAGGACGAATGAGTGTAATGCCAGACATAACATATTTAACTAGATATCACACTGTTGTTTTGTTAAGAAACGCCTCCTTAATTTTGCTATTTAAGAAAAAGGGACACTACTTAAAGGTTTCTATAGCATAAAGTACATTTTTAAGAAAGAAAACACTTAAGGGGGAGGGATGGAATGGGAGTTTGTAATTTGGCAGATAGATGTTTTAACAGAGTATGTCTTTGAATTGTGTCTGAAGTTGACACAGTTGCAGAGCACTCAAAAGTTTATGTATGTTATGTAAAGCTATTGTAAAAATAGCACAAAAACGAGCGTAAAACCTTGAAAATGTATTAATTTTGTTAATCTCTTGTCTATGCAGACAACAAATCCTTAGTGCAAGCAACATGTTCCTTCACCTTCAAGCTTTGGTTTAAAAACAGAATCATCCTTCCACATTCATACCAATGAGCAATTTGAATCAACAGAACAGAAATTAGTGAGAGGGAATTAAATTGATTATAATTATCCCACTAAACTTTAGGGGTTTTGGCAAACATTTCAGAACTCACTGTAGCTTAAGAGACTAAACCTTACTCTGCTGTATTTAATAAGTGCCCCTAAAAAAGGACTTGAAAGCTCTTGTTCAAGGCCTGACTCAGAGTGTAGGCATCATTTTTTTTCCATCTACAGATAATCTTAGAGAATTTTTTTGAAAACCTCTAATTACAGTGCCTTACATGGATGTAACTTACCTTGAGAGAGTCCAAAAACCTGCGTTTAGCAGCTTAATATACAAGACAGGTAATCATATTTTCTCTAAAACAATCCAAATGGATTTTTCTGTGCCAACAAATTTAACGTTAAGACAATACTGCACACTGAACTTGTGCCAAAGGGCACCAAAAATGTACAACATTGATGTTACTCTGGCATAACTTCCAAGATATGCATGATATAGTCTTCCTTTCAAATGAGTAGTAGGGGGAGAATTTATATGTAAAAGATAAAATAAAGTTTGTGCATAGGAGAAGAACCAGCAGCAACAACAGGAAACAGTCCAGTTCACCTGATTTGGCACTCTTGCTGCAGGCTTGTCCTGGTGATTGGCGAGGATGAGGAACGGCAGTGTGCAGAGCTGAGGGTGCTGCAGAGCTGAGTGGAGCTCATTCCGCGCTGACTCAAGGTCCTCGTCTGATGATGCACTATCCAGTACGAAGATTACACCCTGTGACCCCTGGTAGTAACGACTCCAATATTTCTTGATGTTGTCAGCTCCTGTTGACAAATGGAAGACCGGTGAATCGGTGTGTTTACTAACATGGAATTGCAGCTGCTCAAGGTTACACTAATTCTGATAATGGACAAGAATTCACAAGTTTTCTAAATTATTAGGTCACGTTTAAATGCTTATACAAGAACAGGAACACGTGGATACTAACAGCTTAACATCTCGAGACATTTTCACCTCTGTAGACGTCTTATTAAATTAAAGCAGTAAAAACTGTTCCAAAAACCAGCAGCAGTTCTCAGATCTGCTGCTGGTTTTTAAGTTCTAACCTCAAACTTCACACCAGGCAGTTTGTACAACCTTTCTTACATTTTAATGACAATAAAAAGTTAACGTTTTTCAGGTCTTTTACAGTTAATTCTGTTAATTTTGACCTTTTCCACAGAAGGTGTAATGTGCTGACCTCTGAACAACTAAATGTTTTATGTAGTTTTCTGACCTGAGATGTATTTAATAAAAGAACTGAAATAAAAAAAACAAACAAAAAAAAAACTATTAACATGTTTTAGAAAAAAATCGTCAAATAATAATGATTCATTGCAAACTTTATTGTCTTGAAGTTTTAAGGTAGCGCTGCCATCTGCATCCTGTCTTTTGACTTAGTGCAGTTAATATTGTTGAAAAATGCAGACATCTCATCACATTGCAAATGTATTCATACCTACTTAACTTTATTTTACATTTTGTCACATTACAAGCACAACCTTACATATTTTATTTGATTTGTTGTCATACAACCCACACAGGGCAGTCCATAAGTGCGAGCAAAAAGAAAAATGATAGTTTTCTGAATATTTCTAAAATAAGAATTTTAAGAGTTGTAACATCTAAAGAACACTTGTTAACAGCAATGTTTAAGTCTTGCCACAGATTATAACTGGATTTTGCTCTGTGCTTGGACTGGGCTATATACATGTATTTGCTGTAGTTTAAGCTGTTCTGTTGTATGTCTGCAGCTCCTCCAAAACAATAATGTTTCCTCTTGGTTGCGTTTGGCGTCTTCTCTGCTTGCCAACCTTTCCCAGTTTAAGAAGCAACCCATGTGTTGGTAGGTTTGCAGTTGTGTTGCATTTTCTGATAAAGAAATCAACAGTACTAAAAGCCAGGGAAAATTTAAACTTTTTCACTAATTTCTCCTTGACTTGTCTGCTCTGTATGTTTGTGCTGGATTTTTTTAGGGGCATCAGAAAGAAAATACAAATAAAGGTCACACTTTTCAGATTTTAAAAAACATTTATGGTATTGTTTATTTCAACTTCGCTGTTATGCACCCTTTCTAAATATAGAAAAGTGAAATCAGAAATTGTCATGTGACAAAATGTGAAAACTCTCAAAGGATATAAATACTTTCACAAGCACTACATGTTCAAGTAAATGAAGTTTGAGCTAGTTCCTATTAAAATATATAGTTTTTAATTAAAAATGCTCACTCTGCATCTAATAAATTGAGTTAGCAAAAGCAGAGTTACATAGACAAGGAGAACAAGTTGTCCTGCAACAGATGGTATGGCCCCCACCGAGCCCTACTCTCAACATCACGGAGTCAATCTGGGATTATAAAAGGAGACAGAAGCAACCGAGACAGTCTAAATCCACAGGAGAACTGTCGCAAGTCCTCTGAGGTCTTTAACACAACCTTCCAACAAAGCACCAAAAAGTTTTTATCTCAAGTTTTTCCGGCTTTTCTTTCATGGAATATTCCAGTCATCTTTAGGAACCATATGTGCAGTTAGAAAAGACATTTTCTTAGACTTGTTACCACACCAAAACTCCCTTTGTTTCTTCTTTGACTTGTTATATCAGCAGTCAAATGCAGGTGTCTATCTTTAAAAGTATTAGTCATTAAAAAAAAAAAAAAAAAATCAGCAAAGAAAAGTTGAAGTCACAACTATATAGTTTATGGCCAGATTAGGAGATTAAACTCTTCCGAAGCAGACATTCTTGCTTGTTAAAACAAGAGATATATCCAGGTCCAGTAAAATCATACGAGAAAACATGTTTGTTCAAAGCAAGTAAAGCTATTCATGCAGATCCCAAAGTCTATATTATTAACTTTATAAGGCTTTTTAAAACTTTGTTTTTACAAATCTCACGGAAAACAATATTTTTCATCACATAGCTTTACATAAAAAAAAAAGTTTAAAATGAAAAATAAATGCCTTTCACTCCTTACCTGCAACCCCCACTACTTGTCCATTACCAAGAAAACTCTTATAACAGCCTATTTTAACAGTTCAAACACCAAACATACATTAATATGCATTAATATGAACAGAGGAAACCATGCTGGCAGTTTTATTGTATTTAAACTCCTGAATACATTTGGACAACTTAAAAAAGGACCAGGACAGAGAGCTCACCCAGATTTGGGGAAATCCTCAAGATATATTTTATATATATTGCTCAGGTTTATGCATCAAATTATTAACCACGCCTCAGCGCCATGCTCTGAAATGCTCCAATGATCATTTGTATGAAATTACCTGAAACTATAGCAGTCCCAGTGAAAAACGCATAGAGCCACTTAATAAACAGAAAAATCAAAATGAGCCCAAAGTCTATTTCTCATGGCAATGAAACACAGATAAAGGGAATGTTTTTTGAATAATTCAGTACAGCTGAATTCTTTTTTGAAAATGTCTATTCACCCTCATGGGTTTTAGAACAGTAACTGATGATTATGATCAGGTTACTGGCTTCTTCAAAGGCTAAACATGTAGTTTAAATTAGCAACAACTGTGAATCTGACACATACTACAAATATTGGAGCAGCTTTTTTCAATAATGTTATTGCACACACCCATTTCTCGCATTTTTTTTTTTACTAGCAATATATTACATATATAACAATTTGTAATTTTACTTCAAAATTAAATTGAAAAAACAGCAATGACTGAGTGCTGATAGCCATTACCTTTTCAGATCCAAGTTAAACTAATAGGAACCATGTCTTGCACGGTCATATCCTCAGTGGCACTCATCCTCTGAGCACTGGAAGAGCTTTCCCCTCAAATCTGTTGTGAGTAACCAAAGCCAGCTGCACATTTCTACCAACTTTCAAAGCAAAATGAGAAGACTTGTGAAAATATAAAACAGACACAGCAGTGTTTTTGCTAACTAGTTTAGCTGCCTGATTGTTTTCTGCTAAGATTATTGCTTTTCTCACAAGAAAATACTTTCTTTTTTTGTGTTGACTGGATCTAAAAGCTTGATGCGTAGTCTTAGAAATTGTCCCGTCACATTGCTCACGCAAGTATGATCCTAATCAGAGGAATGCACCATATTTGGACAAAACGATCCTCCTCCGTTCGGTGAGGTTACTTTCTTTGTAATCTTGTGAACTGTTGTTTTGCGTTTTAGTTGCTCATAGTATTTTAACTGCCAAGAAATGACGAGCTGCGAGGCTGTCAAATGTTTAAACATCACACAGTCCTCTCACTGACATTTACCTCCCTACCCTTCATGTTCGCCCCTCCCTTCCCTGTTTCCTCCCCCAGTCAATCCACTCACACCTCTCACTGGAGTGAAAAGCTATCAGACAAAGTGGCACTTGAGAGATTGTCTAGGAAGTTTCGTCTTTGCCTGGAAATGGTGGAATGTCTGTCATGCTTCTGGATCCTGTTGGCAGCTTCTGCCACCTATTGGTCTGACAGGGAGGATTTCTGAGGATGATGTCATGCCACAGCATCCTTTTAATCAAACGGGCACATCATGAGTAAGACCTTTCATCTTTTGGGCAATTTTTTTTTTTCTTTCAGCAATAGGAATCTGATTAGTGCTTGAAAATGCACTTAAAGTGGAGGTTTTTATTTTAAGTGGGAGAAAATGCCAAAAATGCCACTGGAGAAGTGAGTACGGCATGCTTCTTATTGACTGTTCGAAGAAGTGAACCATGAAATGAAAGACTCATCATCTCATTCATCCCATGACAGCACAAATTAAATAATGAGTGGCTCTTCAGTGATAAATTAACTGAGACATGAACTACGTTTTAAGAATTACATGAACAAATAGGAAAAACACAAACTCAATTGCAATCATCTGGCCACTATAAGAACTGCATACCATGAGGCGAAGTCGTCAGGTATGTGACTGTTTCAAAGAGCGGTTTTCAACAGCCTTTGCACTTGTCTTGACTTGATGTATTAAGCTGCTGGGTTAAAATGCGGGAGCAAGGGGCAACAGCACAAGATGATTGTTGGAAAAAGCAAGGGCGCCTTAACTTTTAGTTAAGACTACAATGATGTGTCAGCTATTTTTTTTTAAATACTAACATTTTTAAATACTAACGTAGTATTTAAAAAAATTGCTGACACATCATTGTTTATAAATCTTTTAGTACGCACATATGGATTAAATCCATCGTGAGATAATGAGATTCACCAATGGTTTTTGGCTAAAAGGGACCCCCTCCTTGCACAGTGGTAAAATGGAGCCACAGCACATGTTTTAACCTTTGCCTTTGCCAACAATCACCTTGTACTGTTGCTTCTTCTGTTGTCTTACTGAAATCTCCAACCCAGTGAACTTTGTCTTAAAAATGAAAAACTTTCCATTTTATTTCGGTTTTTTGTGATTTTCTTTTTTTTTTTTTTTGTGGAGCGGGCGGGATTTCTTGCAAACAAAATCACAGACTTTCTGGTGCTAAATTAGAAATATTTGCAAGGAATTTGTTTGTTTTGTTGTTGTTTTTTTATCATTACACCACTTCCAAAATCTGTATAAGAAAAAGTCATTTGTAGACTTCCTTTGTTGGTCCAGTAAGTTATTGCAAGGTGTGCAAAATTATTTTCCCTTCACTGCAGTGGAGAACTAAAGGTTACTACTGCTTTGCTCATGCTTTTGTACGACGGTAAAAGTAACTTTTTTGCTTATAGCTGTATTGATCATGGAGTACAACTGGTGGCAGCCGAAGTAAGGCTGAAGCAGATATATGAACGAAGCAGAGGTTAGGCTAGACTTTTTCGTTATCTGTCATTTTGACTGACAGGTTTAAAAAAAATAAATAAAAAATCCATCATAACCTATTTTTGCCCGTCAGTTTACAAAATGGCAATAACATTCACCCCTACTTCGCTCGAGGAAATTCTGTAGTATGGACTCCTATTGCACAAGTGTTCTTGTCCATAACTCTTCAACATGCATGGGACTTTTTTTTCCCAATTGATCTGTGTGCAAAGTTGTATACGTGTGCTTCTCTGCACCAAATGGTCTAGTGTGTGAATTGTAGTCCGTCAAAATAACGTATGGTATTCAGATTTTTTAGTCACAGTTTAATTATTCCAGTCAAAGATGGAAAATATGTGACCCCTGAGTAAAAGTCAGAAAGATCCATCACCTTCAGGTCAGATTTCGGAGTCACTTCAATCCATTTTTGTGAAAAAATTGAAATAAAGTCAGAAGTATAGATTAGTGCAAAAATATGTGGGTCGATTTTCGCAAAATTTCACAAACGCGGAATCACAAAAAATGGACTGTCTGAGTAGTTTATCTAAATCAATGAAAGGACTAAAAAAAAAAAAAAAAAAAAAAAAAAATCCAAGACACCATTTGGTTTGCAGCTGGCTCCCTTCATGCTGTCGCTCCTGTGGTTGAAACATTTGTTCCCAGCAAGCATGGGTTGCTTAGTGGTACCAAGGTTGGAAAAGGTAATGGTTCAAAAACCAAACTTTTTTCATTATATTCTTTCTTTTAATTTAAGATTTGGTCTCGCTGATATGTTTAGTGTCAAGCAACACCTCTGCCCTTCCCCTGTTTTTCACACCTGAGAAGATCTCACAGCACAGAATAAAATAAAGAGCAGTACTGAGTCCGTTTGTAAGGGAGGGAAAAATGCTGTTGTCATATTTTTCAGTCAGCTGACCAGCGGTGTGCAGCAACATGTTGGTGAGGGCTAGGGCTGAGTGCTGGTTAAGCTTAAACATTTTCTAGAATATAATGAAAAAAGGACCGTAAGCAGTTGAGCACCATTTGAAGATTCTGAAACCATAACCTTTTAAAACTTCGCTGAACTCTGGAAGTCATATCAAGCTGGAATGCTGGCAGCTGTTTTTTAGATTCATAATTAGATTTACTAAGTCAATACTCTGCCTCCAAGTGCTAGTTTTTGGCAGTTTTTACTTTAACAAGTATGCTGTAAATACCTTTATTTTTATAACGTCAAAAGCTAAATGCTAAAAAATAAACAAAAACACTGCAGGCACTAATGAAAAACAGATATGTTTCCCACAGAACAAGAAAAATGGATGAAAAGCTAGTAACTTTTAGTGAGAATTTGGAATAAAACAAAGTTTGCTTGTAAAGTGAAGAGAAACCACCTCAGCTGTAGACTCAGATGTCAAGTTGATTTAGTGTAAACGTTTCCTGAGCGGAGCTTAGCTCAGATCATACCTCAGTCCTTCTCATCCATGCACATAACTGCCAACAACTGTTTATGCAAACAATTTGGCTGTTTATTCGCTGCTTGTCATTCAAACCTCAACTCTGCAAAGCTGAGCCATTTCTATCATGTGTAACCATGACTGCTACAGCTGTTCATAGTTAGGTAATGTGACCGGCGGAAAGTGTAATGATACTTCACCACATTATTGATATTTATAAAACATGTTACCCAGTTCCATTTAACACTTTTCCTGTTAAGCCAGTGTGAACAGAAAATTAAAAGCACCTTTACACGTTTCCCGTGATTTAAACTTTAAACCTTGCAGACGCAACATCAAAACCGAATGTTCACAGTTTCGGGATGTTTCAGAAATCCGACCTCCAAGTGCCGATTTGACAAATCCCTCCCGAGATACTAATAGTAATAATAGTAGTATCTGTCTCGCATCATTCGGTCAGCATCAACAGGGTGACCTACATCAAAGACGACAATATCCTTGAAAGAGGCCCCGAAACTGAGATCAGTTTCGTTCAAATCCTCAGAACTGTGAAATTCAGAACAGCAACTTTAGTCATCGGCTCTAAACCAATGTGGCAATTTACAAATTACTTTACAGTTGGAAAAGCTTCCCTGCTAGGCATATGAGCCCGCACTGTCAGGATACATGATAGTGTTAAAGAGTCACATTTGATCTGTGATGACTACCTTGCACTGGTTTTGTTTAAAGTCGGGCTTGCATACTTTCATCGCCTGCTGTTAGTTACAGGGAGCTGATGGATCGTCTGTCATCTTACTGCATCCTCCTCATCCCTTCCTGTGTTCTTTGTGGTTAGATTTGCAGTGGCAAGTTAAGTCTTAACATATTCCAACTCTGTATGCTTCACCAGCCCTGAATGCATTCTTTACTGACATCAGACATGCATGTGTTCATCCAAAAGTAAAATCAAATAACAGGCTTAAAATGACATGGCAAAACTATTTTGTTCTACCTACGAATGTTTTCTTACAACAACCAGGTGCAAATATTGTGCGGTTTATTTAAACAAATCAATCCTCCTTAAATCCCAGAGCGCAACTCCCAACCACAGCCACAGCACTAAAGAACAACAGCAGTGAGTTGTGATTATTAGGACCACGTTATCAGCTGTCACTGCGTGACATGAATGCACACTGTGAAATTGCCCGTCTAGACTTGACGTCATATCACTATCCCCACACACACACACTCACACCAGAGGTGCCCTTCCCACCTAATCCTTATACCTGACACCAGCCGAGTAACAAATGCTTGTGGGACAAAAGATCAGCAGATTCAAATTCTCAGTGTGAAGCTAATGAAACAATCACATTAAACTTTCATGAAATAAACACAATGAAAGATGCATGGCAGCTGTACATTGTTTAAAAATGAGAAAGCTAAGATTTTTCTTAAATTTTAATCAATATTTTTGAAAAATCCAAATGTCTTCTATGAATACAAATGTTCATAGAATGCATATAGCGTTAAAATACATAAGCACACAACCTTACACTGAGAAAAATAAAGACCTCCACCTTTTAATTAGGTACATTTATTTAGTCCTGGTATTTTAAAATCACCAGTACTGCAATTATATTCTGTGTAAAATATAATAATAAAAAAATAACCAAATAATTTTCGCTTAATATTTTACTTTGTCAGGCCGGTATCTATGAACTTCTAATTTGCAATGCATTACTTTCTTCTTCTATGAAGTTGTCTTAGGATTTCATAGAATTTAAAATACTATTCAAGTAAGACAGTTGAGTTTACAGTGTAAAGTTAAGAAATGGTGGCAAGAAGACAATTATTCATCAGCATATGTATATTTCTCCTGTTAGAGTAGTTAATAAGGAGTATAGCTCTGATCAAAGAATTGTGACCTCCGTGGCAGCCATTCCTTTTGAACCTGTTCGGTTCAGGAGCGTCAGCACTCCTGAAATGTTAACACGTCCTTGCCTCCCTAGCTGCTCTTCTTCTGCGATGTATGTGTTTATATTTGACCCACAAACTCTTAAATACAAGGAAAATATATTGTCTGCAGATTGATTTCTCAAAATATTGTCTGATTCTTATGACAAATCTATTTTAAATCCAGCTTAAGTGAAGATGTGGATAAAGAATGTTAAGCTATTATTGTGAAGTTGTGTAACATATTCACATTGTGAAATTATTACGGTATAATAAATGCATTTTGATTTAGTAAGAAATTTATATACGTTTCTTATTGTTGGATCGTCACCTACGGGTATAAATGGATAACTGCATTAGAGCAAAATACACATTTCTGTTATGATGCTTCCAATATGTTCTCACTTGAAAACATGCACGGTGGCACACCATATCTGGGTTCCTACATACATGTAAACAAATGGTTCTTTGCAGAGCTAATGTAGATCAAAAATCTTAAGCAGAGTATTTTAATAGTCTTCCAAACATCAGATTAGATTGGATTTACCGTCATAGAAGCTATGAAGAGTCTTAAAACGCCAAGACAAATCAAAACAGATGTAGAGCCTGGTTAGAGTCTTTATGCCACAGATCAGAGGGTGCAATACAAGCCATTAGTTTGTAGTGTTAGAAGAAAGTGTTAGAGAGAAAAGCAAAAGATCTGTAGCGATGAAGGCAACATTGGAAATAAAAATAAAAAAATAAAATAAAAAATCAGAAAACCAATTGCTTTGAAGGTTTTAAGATTTATGCTTTTACTTTGTATGCTGTATATTATAGATTTTGAAAGGGAATTGGGAAAAAAAATTATAGCAAATTGCAAGTTCAATCTAATTCACGCTTTAAGATTGTGTCCACTATTTTATTCTATCTAAAACAAAAAATATATATAGAATGGGTGCGACAAAAGTAAAAAAAACACTTGTTTTAAAACTGCTTTTTCGTACCTCAGATACCCTTCTTTCCTCAAAGTGGGTCAGGAAAAAAAACCCCACATTGGAACACTTTAGTATGAACTTCTTGTTCCTATAATCACTGAAATGCAAAACAGCATAAAATTAACCTGCCAGCTCTTTTGCTTTACAAGAATATTGTAGTACACAGAGTTGAGCATCAAAATGTACAAAAACATGTCTGTTTAATCAGAAAACAGTCTGAGGAGTTCATTGTGAAAACTTTTTGAACGTTATGCAACAGCGCCAACACTCTCCACTTCACATTTACGTCACGTACAAACGGAAAAAGAAGTGTGTGCAAAAGATGTCAACATTTATCTTCACACCGAAACTAAACCCAGCACTCAGCTCCAAATAAACAGTAGCCAGTTAAGCTGTCATACTCATGTGCATCATGTGCTTGCTTCTACTCTCTCCAATGCACACACAGCAACATAAATCCCTGAAATTTTTGTGCTCTGCGTTATTTACATGAGGAGGAGCAGAACTGTGGATATTCAGCAGGGGGCTGGCAAACAGAAAAAAAGAACCGATTTCATCTTTCTTTGCTATGGTGGCAGCCTACACCATCATCTCTAAATCAGAACTGTCATCCGTGGAATGAGTGTTTTGCCAACCACAATAATGTTACCACCACCAGACTAGGCTCAACCCAATCCAGTAAAACTCCTTTTGAAAACCGCCTAATGTGCTCTGTCCAAATTTGGTAGCATCCTTGTTGGTGGTCCCTGCAGTGCCTCTTTGTGTATATGCGAGTCTGAGTTTCACCCTTTCTATTCAGGAGGCTAGTTCATGTTGAGTCTTATATAAATATCCACTGCACCTGTCATACAGTGAAAACAACACTATTTTTTAAAACTCTGAACCAAACTAACTAATCTAATTTATCTTCCAGCTGTGGTGCTTTTCAGAGAGACCGAACTCGCTTCAGGTTTCCTTGAAAAACTGCATTTGTTTTGGTCGTGTATTTGAACCTGCATCTCCGCTTGTTAAACAGTTTCTGTGAATGCTGTACATTTCCAGGAATAACAGCGTGCAGATTGTACAACCACTTCAGAAAACCCTAACAAGGTGGGATGCATGTGCACATGTGCCTGTTCAGAAGGTAGGTCTTCAATTTCTACAAAAGCTACAGACAAGCTTGCATGTGCATTTGTGATCACAATTTATTTTGGGGACATTTTTTTTTTTTTACTTTTTCAGAAAATGAAAATCTGAATTATGACATCTTCATGCAATTCTTTTAGTTTGTCATTATTTTTGCTTAAAACAGTCTCACCACCAGCCTCCTTCCGTCCAACAGTAGTTGAAGTTTCCTATTGGCTGGAGCATTACAGCTTGGTATAACTTCATCACAGAAGTTTGGCTATAAAAGCACAGCCCCCTTCAGTTGGAGTAGCAAGGGCTACCGGGGTGACTGGCAAGCATTGATCGATAGCTTTCCTTAAGAGTTAAAAATGTGAAATTTATTTGCAATGTGAACACTGAGTGGAATGGGTCTCCTCTGACCTTTTATGTTTATATTTCTGTTGTTTGTGTGGAACTCCACGGGCTACTTGTGATATTATGTTTTTAAAAACTTATGACCAAGTTGTTCTCTGACATGAGGAAATTTTAAAATGATTTATTTCCAGTCAGAAATGTATTTTCTGCAATTATATTGACGCTACTTAAACTCAGAGCAGATTTCATACAAGAGTGGGAGCCCTTGACTAAAAAAAACAACACAAAATCACCCACACCACCGAACATGTTATCAGTGCTGTTTGTTATGATATTCCACAGGTATGAATTATGTCATAATTTCCTTATATTAGGCCAATAATTATTGTACATCCTTACTTTAAAGGCTCTTAAGGAGAATGTGTTCCTTACCTCCAAGTTCTTTTACAT
Source organism: Girardinus metallicus (assembly GCA_903067095.1). NCBI lineage: Eukaryota > Metazoa > Chordata > Actinopteri > Cyprinodontiformes > Poeciliidae > Girardinus > Girardinus metallicus. The sequence goes on along the minus strand of CAEGAE010087490.1, from coordinate 16,291 downwards.
TTAAGATGGCATTTGGAAATGGCACTGCCTTGATGCTGAAACCTGGAAACAGAAAACATTTAACAGAAAAGGTAATTTAAGATTTCCTACATAAGAATTTTGCTACGTTATTTACAAATAAATAATACTAATAAGAGAAACTCACTATATAATCAAATTGGCTGAGAAGGCTGAGTGTAGATTTTTCTAATGCAAAATGGTTTTCTCACAGACAAAAAAAACAAAACATATCTGAGTCATAAACAAGAACCCCATTTTTGGTGGTCCAGAGAAGAAAGAGAGATGAAAAGCTAAGCAGAAATGCATTATGTTGGGTTTATTGGAGAACAGAGTTAATATCTAAAGCATTTCTCTGAGTTATGTGGTCCTTCTTTGTGGGTGTGAATGGGAAACAGAAGAGCCCACTGAAGAAACTTAGACAAGAAATAGATTTAACTTGACTCTTTTCAAAACAACTCAAACACATGGAGGCAGAAATGCGGGAAATTGAAGACTATGATTTTCTACAAAGCTAAATTTATTGCCAAGTTTCATTTCAGAGCAAATTACAACAGAGAGAAATATTTGAGTGAAAAGTGAGCAAAGCCACAGGAGATTTCTGTCTTCATGTTTCTGCTTTTGTAAACGTTGGCAGATCCAGGAGGCAATGACAGCTAACTCTTCTTTGAGAAACATTCACTGAAATGTCTCTTTGCTAAGGTAGATAATTACCATACTTGATCTGGTGCGGGGTACCAACCAGGAGGCACAGACAAAGGTTCAAACCCCCAGAAAAGCAGAGACTTATGGTTATAAGCTGCACATTTGGGAACTGCTTTATGTTTAACTTCAATGGGACAGACTAAATTTAAGATGGGACTTCTGCAACAGCTCAACGTGGCTGCTGTCAAAGACACAGGGAGGAGGGAGGGAATGTTGTCGTTCTTAAGGGACTGCAATGCATATAAGGAAAGCGACGTTCACTACCAGGAAAATTATGTGTACTAAGACAAGATCCTCCCGTCTTCCTAGATGCACACACAACACCAGCCTCCAAGATGACAGGAGGAAAGAAACAAAGCTTGGTGACATCCTGGGATACACTCCTGGAACAAACACTGGGAACGTTCTTTCCCTTTGTGGAAAGCTCCCTCATCTGATAAAAGGGAAATAAATTTCCTACAAGCATCTCCCCACCCAAACAAGACAATCTTTATATTCCATCAGTGCACTGTGATGTGTACTTAGCACATACCTGTTGTAGGAACGATGTTGTCAGTGCTCTCACCGCAGAGCCGCGAGAGCAGGCTGGTCTTCCCAGCTCCTGTCAGGCCGATGCACACCACATCATATTCTGGTCTAGGTGGTGGGGGTCCTTTACAGCACAGTGCCCGAAAACACTGAAATAAAGTACAGAAATCAAAGTATGTGAGACAGGCAGTACACACTGAGGGTATAGGGAGGTGCTGGTCTTATTGAGAGGAATAAATACCGTCAGTGTCGCCTCTTTCCCATTTCGTACTTTTTGGTATTGGACGATTTGTGTGATACTTTTATGGCTACAAAAAACAGAGCTATCAAGTTGTAGCTCCCTTTTGGGAGGTTTCATAATCTACCAATAGTACCAATTCTGACATCAGTTAATTGTTAAATAATTAACTATGATGAAGAACTAATAAGCATCAATGACTGGAAAAATGAGTAGCACTGATTTTTGCTTCATCAGAAAATTCTTCAAAAGAGAAATGAAAGGGAGGATATTTGAAGAACTTCCAGTACAATGAGGATCAGCTGACAGAAAATCAGGAACAGGTTCTGGTACGTTTTGTTTCTCTAGCTGCTAACTGTTGTATCTCAGGCCCCCTCCAATCCCAGGCTTTTTCAGATCCCTTCCCTCAACAAAACTAAGACTGACACATAACTCTGGCCCCTTAATTTAACCAAAAATCAAAAACTAGATTTATAAGTTGTCATATTTTAGATAATTTTAGAATGAGTTGTAATGCAGAAGAAGTTTGACAGGTCTTTATTTATGCATATAGCAACTGCACAAATAAAAAGGGCTTCAAAGTGCTGTTGGGTCTGACAGTTCAAGTCTGAGAGCTCCACCATTTTAAAATCGGTTAGTGTGGTACTTGAAAAAATGTGTATTTGCTTAAGCGATATGTGGTTATTTATGTAAGAAATAACTACTAATACTAAGCTTCAGATAATATAACCACCCTAATCATAAATTAGATTTAAATGCGATCTTTTTTATAATACTAGTAATGTGTTGTTCAGATGTCACCAAGTGCAGATGCTAAGAACAAATTAATCCATGGATGGGCCATAACTTTTTCCATGTGTACAAAAGCAAAGCTGGAGTTATTATCTTTGGATCAAAAGAGGAACAAACATGAGTCAGTGCACAGCATCAGTTATTGTAACTAGAAGCTACTGATCAGGGCCGAAATCTGGGTGCAATGATGAATTCAGACATGAACCTTCAGAGATGCTTAAAGACAATTGCACAGTTGTCCTATCACCTGAAGAACATTTCTAGGATTAGAGGACTAATGTCCCAGAAGGTTCTAGAGAAACTCGTCCATATGTTTATTCACAAGTTTTCCCAAAAAAATTAATCAGGCAGCCACAGCCGATCCACAATCTCACTAAAACTATAAAAATATAGCACATCACCCCAATTATAAAGTCCTTCTCTGACCTGCCTGTAGCTCAGAGAATAGACTTGGGAGAAAATATTTTTATTATTTTATAAATCGCCAAATGGATTAGCACCAAAGTACATTATAGAGATGTTGTCGTAACATCTCTATAATGAAGAGCACTTAAGGATGTTGGTTCAAGTCTACTCTATCTCCCCAAAGTCAGAACCAAAAATGGAAAAGCAGAATTCAGTTTTTATGCTCCTCAAATCTGGATCAAAACTTCCAGAAAACTGAAAAAAAAAAATAAAATAAAAAATGAAACACTTAAATAAAATCTTAAAACTCACCTGTTTTTGATTAATAATAACTGGGACATTAATTAATATATTCAATGTATATTTGCAAATTTTACAAAATTCCATTTATTTTCCGTTTGTTTATTGCTTGTGTCATAATTGGTTTATATATTATGTTCCTATGGTGTAAAGCACTTTGAACTACCTTGTTGCTGAAATGTGTTATAAACTTGACAATTTTGTCAAGGGCAGTTATATTAAATGTTCATATGATATCAATGATATCATATGATATCATTGATATCATATGATATCAAATTAAGTAAAAAATATTTACTTAATTTGTATAGATTATTATAACCTGGTGATATATACACAAGAAAAAACCAACCATTAAGACAGACGCAGCTAAGTGGTGACCCAACATGTTTTCGTCTGCATGTTGCACCCTGTCTGACTGGGCCATTACGGTCACTGAGGGCAGACCCTGTCACTCCATGAATCACGGCCTGGGACAGAGTCCCCTGCTGTGAGACATTAGGGAGCAAACACAGTGAGAACCGTGAATGAGATCCTTAAACTTGTGTGTGAAGAGATCAGTATCCAAAACTAAAGAGAGATCTCTTTTATTAGCAAGACAGGAACCGGTCTGGACAAGGCAGAGCAGACACACACACACACACACCAACCCATCCATCTTGTATATCACATTTCAGGTGGAACATCAACACGGGTTTTTTATTGCTCATGTCAGCAGATGACCCTGTTCTATCAAAGACTGTAACAAGAAGAAAAACCCATAAGGGCACATGAATTTCTGTGAACGCAAAAGCTGATGTGATGGTACTTGTGTAGTAGTATTAAGGATAATTTTACCAAAAATTTGCTAACATCTGTCCATCCATCTCCAGGGCCACATAGTGGCTCCTGTCTATGACCAGTAGTGACTACAAATTATGCAAATATCAAAAAGAACTTAGCATGCACATCTTTACTTTGTTTGATCAGTATGATGTTTTGGAAAACGCACAATCTCGGTTTCAGATAAATGTGGTATGCAGAAGGCAGCAACAGATCAACAGCAACCATGTTCCAACCCTCGGTTCTTCATCATACCCCCCAAAATATCAGCACCCAACAGGGTCAGTTTTCAGGGCTGCTGTTTGATGGGGATGTGGGGAATCTGCTTCAGCAGAACCAGACGTCGGCGGAGGAACCCGACCCCCCGACTCCTCCGTGAACCCACGCGTCTGCTTAAACAGGAAACATTCTCCTGTTCCAGAAAACGGGTAAGATCAGAAACACACACATGTCAGATGGGCAAGCACATGTACAAACTTGGTGTAATTAGGTCCTTCTACTCTGTTGGTTGCTCACCTCTTGGTGTCACCCCCTTTCCTTGCAGCTACATGTTACAGGCTTCTGTGGAAGATTAAATCAACTTCTCTGATGTCAATACTGTGAGTCAAAAGTTGACATTAATGTGGAAAAGGGTGGTAGGCTTATAGTAAGCTATATGACTTATTTATCCACCCTCCTTCGAGTGTAAATCACAACAAAGGCAACAAAGAAGGTTGCGGCCTTTGCTGGCTGCGTGGGAGGAAACAGAGAGGATTTCACAACAGTAACTAAAGGAGCTTCCAGGGCCTGACCCTGGGGTCCTCATGAACACAGTGGCCCCTGTGAGAGAAAGAGATGGCAGCTCCCACCTCTGGCCTTCTTTGACAGCACAAGATTGACGAGGAGAGCTGCTCAAAAGCCTCAAAGGGGAAAAATAAATATGTCGAAAGGCTTTTGCTTACCTCAAGGCTTGCCCCTGCCCCATCACCCCCACAGTTGATGATTTGAGAGGCAGTGTGCTGTGTCACCGAGACAGAAAGCTCAAATCAGTCTGGCCCGTAACTACCCCCATAAATCTCCAAGTCATCCAGACAAACAGCTGAGATTATATGCAATGTGTACACTGCCCTGAAAAATTACACAAACCCCTGAAGCCTTCAGATTTTTTTGTCCTTTCACAATGGATTTAATTCAGTCAAAACACTTTCAGAAGCTTTGAACATCTGTGGAGTATTCTTAAATCAACTATATCAAAATTAAAAGAGAATGCCACTATTGCAAATCTACCGAGATATAGCAGTCCACCTAGCTGATATGCTAGGTAAGGAGAGGATTTATCAGAGAAGCAGCCAAGAGATCCATTTTAACAATAGAAGAAGTGCAGAGATCCCCAGCTCATACCTCTCATTTTGGGACAAAGTCCTAAAATGTCCTCTTTGCAGTTTGCCAACAAGCCATGTAGGGGAAACAGCAAAATGGGTGGAAGAAGGTGCTCTGCTCAGATGGGACCAAAAATAGCCTACATTGAAAACACACTATGTGGAACGGAAATATTACACTACCCGTAAAGCCTGAAGCAACAATCCCCACCATTAAATGCGGTGTAAGCCTCCTGCTGTGGCGATGCTTTTCTTAGCAGCTCCTGGTCAGAGTTGATGGGAAAACAGATAGAGCTAAATACAAGGTAATGCTAAAAGAAAAATGTTAGGGACTGAAAAACTCTTGAAACAGAGGTTTAACATCTCTGCAGAACAACCCAAAAGTGTTGGCCAGGGCTAAAATAGAAACATTTAAACTGAAGTTGTTTTTCTTTTTTCCATGAGCCTAAACACTATTGAGAATCTGATGAAAGACTTAAAATTTCATGTTCATAATCAAATTTGAATATGAATTGAATATGAAGCATCTGGCAAGGAATAAAACATTTCTGTGTCTAAATGTGCAGTTTAATTTGCTTCAAAAGTCAAAGCTGATTAAAAAGGGAAAGCCACACTTCTGATAAATTTATAAAAAAAAAACATTAAATGTGAGGGGAAAAAAAACATAATTCCCTTTCATTTAACAATGTGTGCAACATTTTGTTAGTCTATGTGAAATCAAAAGAAATTAAATTTGCATTGCCAAAAGTAAATGATTTAGCATAACTGAAAACCAAGTGCCTTTACTGAAGCTATTATCAAACCCTTGTAAGAGCAAGAGAGTGCAATAAAGAAGGGACAACCATGCAGCTAAAACAACTCCACATATAAAAAGTCTGCCATCCCTAGACATTATTGATTAGCTGCCTCTTGTGGATTTGTTTCACCCGTACTTCCCTGAAAGACCTGCTGAGACATTACCTCACTGGTGTGGAAGCTTATTCGCTGGACTTAATGAAAATGAGAATCATATTGTTTAGGCCAAAAGCAAAGTGTTTTCTACTCCCTTATATTCTGAATGAAATTGATGCATGGCTGACAAAAGAAAAATGAGGTCTTGGGTTCCAAGACATTTAATGGGTGATATAACTGAGCTTTCTGGCAATGAACCAGAGATCAAGTAGACGCCGATTTTATTAAGACATGGCAATGCTTCAACAATGGAGAACCTACTACATAAAAAAGAAAGACACAGATGGCATGAGTACTGTTGTTACATGTCTCTTGGCTACTGCCACTCATGTCTTTCAATCACGGTGGAGTCCTGTGAACTCAAGTCTGTCAATACAAAAGCGGCTAACGTACATTATTCCACAAATATTTCCAAAGTAAATCAATTTAAGAACTTTAGAAACAGGGTTCACATGAAGTCAATTAATTGCCATCCATCATCATGAAAATTCATTGGCTGCAGTTGGACAGGCTCTTTTAGAGAAAACCACTCTGTATTTTTAGAGGTAATAAATGTGGGTTAGAGGGAAACCACAATCACCAGAGCAGCAGTCTAGTTCATGTTTCACTCTCATACTCTGTGGCTGGAGTCAAGACACCACAGGACAGGAATATAGGCAGAGGCATGATGACAGCATGTTCCAAACTGAGGAACTCCTAACAAGCTCCCAGATTGTGTGGACTGTGTTCTCCCTGCCTCTGTTGAAGCACAACATCTACTAATACTGCTGGAAACCACAGGAAACCTCCTATTAAAAAAAAAACAGAGCACTTAAGACAATTAGGATCATTCACTAATAGTAAGTTTATTCAGATGTTTGGCAAACCTTATCCAAACTAATCAAAATATCAACCCATATTTTCTGGGTGAGTATGATTTTATAACATGAGTTGTGGGAGTTGGCATTAAACTGAAAAGCCACATCAGAAGATCTGTGATTGCAAATTACCTTTTAATATGAACAATAACAATAATAAGGCACTATGAGAAGGAGAAACTGAAATTTTGGTAAACAATTTTACTTGCCGTTGCATGGTTTTAAAAGTGATGCAACAAACACTAGGTTTGCTTGATTGGCTCTGAGTGGCTATAGGTATGTCAAAGTGTTTCTGCTATTCCTTACATGATCTCTTACATAAATGTGGTTTGGTGATTGGCTGACAGGTTGACAGGGTGATAACCAGTATGGCAGACCTAATCCAACCATACAGGTTGGGTTGGGTCCTTAACTGATCTTCTGTTTGGGTGGGTGGTGCTTGGTCAGTTAGTTGGATTACTGATTAGCTAGTTGACTGGTTGGTAATTTGGTAAGCTGGTTGAGTTGACTGACTAACTTAGCCACATAGTTAATCAATTCATCAGTCAGTTACATGGATACACTTTGATGTCTCTTTATTAATTGTTATAATGCAAACTACTGCCCTATTCCCCAAAATTAGACTTTTTCTGTCAGTGTTTGCTGGATGCAGCATGTTAAAATAAAACAAAGTTTACACAAATAAGTTTCAACAGACGTTAGAAATAAAAATAAAATCAGTAGGTCAGACCACAGAAACAAAGCTTTACTTATAACAGATCCGTAGATCCAGAGTTTACTGAATAAAGATGACAAAATTTACAATAAACAACATGATGTGCATCAATCCATAAACGTTGAATCTTTCTTAGGAATTTCTTTCGAACATTCAAGGAAGATGTTACATGTGTTGATGAGCTTAAATTGGTTGCATTTAGTTCTCACTATGGAAACGAAGCTAACTAGGGCTGAAACGATTCCTCAAGTGATTCGAGTACCTCCATTATTAAAATTCCTCGAAGAAAATTTACTTGCCTCGAAGCTTCCTTAAATTATATTTTATTATTTAGTGCACTGTTCCAGCCGGGTTGTTACTTGCGTTGCACAGAGCTCTCAATTCCACCTGAGTTGTTGACGAAAGCTAACTGTTAGCAGCATAATGTCCAGTTTTCAAGTAAGGCATGGGAGGATTTTATTGATTCATGATAATGTTCAGGTTTTTGTCGTTTTTCAGGGGACCAATACGCATCCTTAAAATGTCTGGCGCGACGCCTGGAGTACGGCAGCCTGTCTCCTCCAGGAGCCCGTGCTTGGTGGCGAACGGTGGGGAGGAGCACTGCAGGTGTATCTATTCAAGTGAGCGGATAGACTGAACAGGGCGGGCAGTTGCGCATTATACAATTAACGTAAGTGTAGCTTTACGGACGAACCGGAAAATTTATTTCATATCATGGCGGTCTCAACAAATGTGTGGTGGAGTGCATCGTGGTGGTACGTAGCTGGCAGATGTTTCTGTGTGACGAATGAACATTTCAAATCCCGTCGCTAACATAAACACAAAAGCTATAAATGTCTGGGCAAGGTGAGAGTTCATCTATTAAACTGACTGGAGATCAATACAAAAATGAAAACCCTGGGACCCAGCGGTCCCAGGGTTAGCCCTCTCCTATCTCGGCCAACATGGTAGCTTGTGACCCTGTGTGGCTGATGAGGAGGCCAGATCAAAGGCAGAGACAGGCAGACATTTTTTATAAGCGTATTTGTGAGCCTGCCTCTCTATTATTGAATTCAATATAATTTCAGATTTTTGTGTAACTTTTCTTCAGGTTAACTTAGAAAGCTAGCAATTACTGTTAAGAGTAATTTTTCAACACTACAGAAAAGTTAGGGGAGCTCAACTTTGAAAAATTGGACTGATGTTGATATGCGATAGTAATACTGCTGTTATGTTAGATTTACCAGTGTTTTACTTTTTTTTTTATCCAACTACTCGATTAATTGTAAGAATAACTGATAGATTACTCGATTACTAAAATATTTGTTTACAACAGCCCTAAAGCTAACGAATCCAAACAACTTCATAAGAAACAAAGGCAATCCCTGAGAACACAACTAAAAGCAAACAGACGTTTCCTTGCTGGACGTGCCTTCCTGACAACAGAGGAAAGAAGAGACGAAGACATAAAAAAATAAAAAAAGAGGACATCTAAGACACCGGCCCGAGTACACATGGCCACTACAGCCAGACAGACACAGGACACTGATGGGTGAGCAGGCCGTTTTTATTTTTCCAGACCAAGTGTCGGGACAACACTTGCGTGCAGGGCTCACTCTTGACCTTTGCAAATGACAGTCCTTTATAAGGGCCTCCCAGCGGAGGAGCAGCGCTAACAGCTATGTGTGTAATACACACCATCCACAGTCATAACACGGGTGTGCGGCGGAGGAGGACATACAGGAAAGTAGGCTATCAGGGATGAAGGAAAACGTTGGGGGGGCAGGAGAGGTACAGAGAGAGCAAGACAGAAAGAGGGGGAAGGATGGATGGCAACATTCATTCATCCTCAGTCACCCCCCAACAACCTCCCATCCCCTTCAGTTGTTGTTGTTATTTGCCGCTTTGAAGCAAGTTCGGGGAAGGGGGAGTGAATGGTGGGACACAGTATGGTTACAGTGAGTGAAGGGGGGTGGGAGTCGGGGGTGGGGGGGACTATGCATGCCATTCTCGTTAAGGGGTGAGAGAGGCATGGTAGACACTCTGGACTCTTCCCATGTTTTCAACCAGACTGGATCTGTGCCATACATTTTATTGTCATTAGCAGATCTGCAGGTTTGGTTTCTAAAATCCTCAATGCATTTTTTTAATAAACCACTATTACAATCATTGCCCGCCTGAAAGGAGAATTTCCCTGAGGGTGGAGGAAAAAAAGTTACACAGAGAGCATTGTGCTTGTTACTGCAGGCACGACAGACTGTTTTCTTAACATCCCGACAGCAGAATAAATAACACAAAAAGTGGATTTGGCATTGATAAACTCCGACGTGCCTTCAACCATAGCTGCAGGTGATGAAACCCAAGATTTACTTCGATTCAACTAAACAAAACAAAATGAAAAAAACGTTAGGGACACCAAACAGGTGGCATTCATTACCCAGAACATCAGAAATAGATCACCTCCACAAATGCACAAATACATAAAGCAGCTATATTAATAATTTTATAATGTGGTGATATCCCCGTCTGCAGCAACTTCCAACATCCGTCTGGCGCAGCAGGCAGAATCTAACCCAAGGTCCATAACGAGTGCTTGTCTGTGTGCAGAAAAGGGAAAACCCAGCTTTAAAACTGCTTTGCAGGCACATCATCTTTTCATTCTAAAGCAAGATGCATCTTACACACACACATACTCCCTCCTTCCCTATCAACCCCTGCAAACCAATTCATTCATCCCACTTCTGTCTGTCTGGCCCTCATTTCGGAGCTCCAACACTTTTGCCCTGACGCTAAGGTGTCTGGACAAGGAGACAAGCTTGAACACACACAAGAACACGCACACACACCGCCCTAAAGTGAAGTTAGAGCGCCCCCAGCTTTTTGCCAAAACACACTGCATCAACTAAGCTGAAGAGAGAAAAGCAATGTTTTATCTTAATAAAAAGTGAGTGAAAATAAAAGCTATATTATTGCATTTTCTTTGTACTATTTCTTTCTTTATAAGTCTTCAAGAAAATAAAATAAAATTAAAAAAGGAATCTATTTTAGACAAGAGAACTACCAAAAAAAGACAACTGCCACTTCTATCAAATAAATATATCACCACCACATTAGTATGGATAAAAAAAGTTGTTGCGACTGACAATCTAAAATCTTCATCTCATTTTAACTGTCAAACCAAGACATGTTTACATTGTGGATATTTCGACCAACAGGTTGGAGCTTTCTGTTTCTATAAGCGGTCCCAGGGTTAGCCCTCTCCTATCTCGGCCAACATGGTAGCTTGTGACCCTGTGTGGCTGATGAGGTGGCCAGATCAAAGGCAGAGAGGGAGCCTTGGAAAAACACTTGGGCTGAGAGTGGACGGGATATCTGTCAGGAAGCCTTTCCCACTGGGCTCACAAGTGCTAGAGCCCAGAGATCGGGTTACCACCCCGAAAATGCCGACTTGAAAGTGGGGCTACGCTCTAATCCACATACATCGGACTATGTCTGTCCTCTACTTGCACTCCACCACCAATCATGTATTCTCCTCCTTCCCCCTCGTGCTCCTCCATCGCTGCCCATCTTTGAGCCACTGCCAAACCACAACAACGTAGCGCGTCCACAAGTCCTCTCCCAAACCCTTCACCCCCTTGCCCTCAGAAAAAGAAAAACGCTCATGCTTCATCACAGAGGATTAACAGGAAACCCTGACACAACCTATTGTGGAAGAGATACAGGGGGCTTGGGTGGGTTTGCCACCAAGAGGGTCTTTATCTATTCTCTTCCACAGGGTTTGAGATGTTTTCAGAAAAGCATCTGAAAGGACTTCATGCCCTGAGCATCCTTACCAACCGCACAGACCTAAACACACAAGCACCTCTATAACTTTCAGCTCCACAGACAAGGGACAGATGCTGGCAGTAGCATGCCGTGTCTAAGAAAAGAAGGATGCAGAGATAAAGATGCTGGAGCAGCGGATGGTGCATTTTTTGAAGTCTGTAAGATAATGGGAGTATCTGAGACTGTATGCGTGTGTGTGGGGGTGTGTGAGTGCATGTGTGGCAGTGGGGTGGGGGCGGCTGTCAGTGCTGTAAATCTGGACGTCAATAACAGGAAGACTGTTGCAGGACCATTACCATAAATCTGACAAACGCCCAGTTGATGGGAGGCTGTATCTGTCTGGTAAGGGACCAGTCTAGACGCTCCTATTGAGGGGTCCAGCCTTGTTAGTTTGCTGCACCATCTGGATGTGGCAGTAAGTGCCCGCTGCTACAGTTCACACACATACACACACCCTTCTCAATACCACAGCAATAGTGGTATTTCTGGGTCTTTGCCCAGACTTTTTATAGACCAATGTAAGAATTTTCAAAAAGCTATTATGTAAAATCAAATTCCTGTAGATCTTTTGGAATTTGGTCAACATAGCTGTGTAAAAACTAGATGTATAGAACAAGGGTGTCCAATTTCAGTCTTCAAGAATCCATGTCCTTAAAAAAGAATGATTAATTGATGGTTCATAACCAGACATCTGCAGAGTTTGTTGCTGAGGATGTAATTTGGCCATTACTACAGCTGCATCTGAGCAGGGGGTTTCCAACTCCAGTCCTTAAGAACCAGGTACTGAAATGTGTAACACTGTAAACTAATGATATCTAAATACAATAGTAGAAATAAATCAAAATTAGGTTTCTTAACCAATTCCAGACCCGATCATAGTGTTTTTAAATGACCATCATCAGTCTCTGTCAAAACTCATCTCCTGATATCTGTTTTTAGATTTGCTTTCTGTGATTTGTCTGGCTATGCCTTGTCTTGTTTGATCATGTTTTTTAAAAAACACTTTTTGAACACATGTAGACTATTTTCATGTACACATCTAACAAAACCAAGTAATACGCTGTCAAATATATTTGAAGATCTAACAAATCTGGAATTTTCCTCAGCAATCTATGTGCTTTGAATCCCTTACAATGACATTCACTGAATGAGAGACTGAATTGACTGCTGCAGCTCCCTGTGTCATGTGACTTGCCCTACCTACCCTCAAATAACATCAGCTGTCCCATGTGAACGATGCAAAATGCAGCCGGAAACCAAGTAACTACATTTATTGATGTTCAAAGCAAAGTGTATAGCATATAAAGCATGAATCCTGAAAATGAAGTCTGTTTGAGAGTATTTCTGTCAAGAAAGAAAGAGGTGTGGCTTTGTTATATTGACAGATTTGCTGAATAAAGGCTTTTTGTCAGAATGGCAGGTAACACACACATCCATTTAAAGACATCTACACTACTGTTATATCATTTGTCAGGCAACATTTTGGATACTTGATTTAAAAAAAAAAAAACAATGATTGCATGACAGATGACATGTGAAGGATTTGTTATGTAGTTTGTTGTGAGAATTCCACAATATTTGGTGATTCATACTTTCCATTTCCTATAAAGAACTATTTCACAGTCGTTTTGTGGGTCCGCACTGCCTTTGATCATCTCTACTTCAAAATCACAACTTAAACAAAACTTAAACTAGTTCAGGTTCTTCATAATGCAAATGTAAGATTTATGAAACCTTATATTCAATTTGGGGAAACAAAAAAGTGAGCTTTTTGCATTGCTTTCTGGAGGACCACAATGTATCAATATAAGTATCACAAACAACATATGTAAAATTGAAATATGGATGTAAATATACTACTCTGATTAGAGATTATTTAAAACAGTTCAGAATTTGTGAAATCTTTACTCCATTTGCTAAAAAAAAATCTTAAGTTTTTCCCCATATATTGCTGAAATCTAGTCTTGTTCTCATACATTTCATGCATCATCTTGTCCCATGAGTTGGATGTAACAGTTAAATAGCAAATGGATAGTCTTGTCAGTGTTTGTATAATTAGCTTACTTTTATTTCACCAGAGAATGTATCACAGACACAGTGGATTATAATCCTAACTGTGCTTTCTAAAAAACTATTTCACTAAAATATTACAGGAATTTAATATAATAAACTCTTTGCCACAAAATCTTGTTGCACTCCTACAATTTGGTCAAGATTATGGCAAATAAACTAACCATACACAAAGACATAGCACTAAATACAAGAACAGTTTTAAAACTGCAAAGTGAGATGACATGCGATAGCAGAATGACAAGTTGTCTTCTGTAACCTATTAACCATAAATTAAGCAGCCATGAGACACATAAGGTCTCCAAATTCTGCATGTCTACAAGGATATGAACTGATCATGACATGATATAAGAAACAGGATAATGCTACAGAGGCCAATTTGGCATTCAAAAAGAGAATAAATGATATGGATCAAAGAAATATACAAAACTGTGCAGTGTCAGATGTTTTTAAGTATCTCACTTTGAAGTTTATTCAGATTCAAAACTGCTGTCACAGGCTTAAATGTGTTCTTCTTATACAACAGGGTTTGCATAACAAAATAACTTTTTCTTTCAACAAAGCCATATGAGTTCACCTGAAGAGAAACTGGGTCTGATCCAAGATTTCAACCAGAACTGTGTGGGTTCTACATCGACTCCCCTTCAGTGAGGCCATGAGGGGGTCAAAGCAAAGCCTGGGGGCTTTCATGATGGTTTATTACTTTCCCTATTTTTTAATTTTATTTTTTTTACAGAATTGCTCAAGTGTACCCTCATCAACAAAGTTCATAACCTTCTATCTCCCACACTATTGAGAATGAAATGTTAATTACCCCCCCAAAAAAAAGAAAACCAAAGAGAAGCAATGCTGTTTGCCAGTGTATGAAAATAAGTCACACAGATGGAGATCGCTGACAGTAAGCTAAATATTAAGCAGGTTTTAATGTGCATGACAGAGACAAAGCAATCAAAGCAAGAAACAGATCCGCTTACATTCAGCACAAATTCAGAGGCCAGATCGTGTCAAAACAAGCAACCAAAATAACCCTCTTTGTCTTGACCACTACATGTATCCCAACTGGAAGCTACTGCGTTTTCTGACATTTCCTGGAAAATTACTACAGACAGAAAATAAGAACAACAGCATTGAGAGCTCTAAGTTGTCGTACAACTTGTAGCACCTGCTACAGAATTGCTACCTTGACTCAAATGTTGCAGCAATTTCCCACCAACCATATCACTTAACCTCTAACACAACATGCAGGGTGCTTGACTATTAGAGGGACACTAATGGCTCAATTTATAGTTAAGCTCATAATTGCTCATATCGCTGGCAAGGTAAGATTTTAAATCATTTTAATTCAAACAAGAAGTCTGTTTTTGAAAGTAAATGAGAGGTGTCTCTTAAACATTAAAACGTTACAAAACAGGGCACCAATTTATAATATTTGTATTAATGAATTATGTGTCGTTTTATTTTAAAAAATTGCTAAGCCTATATATACTTTTTCTTATGTATAATAGAAAAATCTTTGCGCATGTTTCCACTGGTATTTTGATAATTTATCTTTGGTGATGAGCTCTAAGTCTTTGAGGTTCGAAGGCCTCCGTCCTAATACACTATTGTTTAGATACCTCCACAGATTCTCGGACAGATTTTAGTCAGGACTCTTACTGAGCTCCTCCAAAAACTTAATATTGCTCCTGTTAAAAAGAAAATCTTGGTTAAATTAAAAGACAAAGTGAGACCTAATTTTGTCAGACATATAAATAGTTTTGGGCTTAACTGTACCTGCATTAAAATATCTTCCCAGTTAGTCAGTTGGACCTTGAACAGGAACAAATAAATAAATAAAATAAGATTCTGATGTCACAGCAGGACAATGTACCAGTTTTAGCCTTAGTTAATTGACTTAATTCCACACCCTTGATCCCAATTACACATGCGATGTTCAGAACAGGAGCCCATCAGGAAACACATATAACTTGAAGATGTGACATGACTTAATACTCAATCACTTATCTGTCATATCCTCACATTTATACCCATCAAATGTGTTTTCAGTATATCAGCATACATAGCAATATAGAGATTAGAACAACAGCTTACAAGAAAGCAGAAATATGAGGTAATGAAAAGGCATCTGCATTCAGAGACCTTTACTCAATGAGACAGCCAGAGGGTAGATAAGACGGCAAATAAAACTGAGGGGTTCAAGGAGTACCCCTTGGGAATGTTCAAATGTATAAATTTTAAAATTGGGAAAGGCAATTTGCTTACATTGCTTACATTCGCATGCGGCTGCAGCACAAACTTTCATGGGGACAGTGTAGGGCAAAAAGATGTTTTGCTGCATACATACAAGGGATCAAGGCTTGAGGGGCCCCCTTTTGAAGGCCCTGAAACTAGTGTGCATGAACTAAAGCGGGGGAGTGTGAGGGGCCTCATCTCACAGACATAATAAGGATAAGTGGGTGGGGAGGGTGCTGTCTCACTTGCATCATTTGTAGCCCATTTTCATACAGAATGAATCTACTGACAGCTAACTAAATAGAAAAAAATGTCATACAACTCCCTTTCCTCAGAAACATATAACGAAGGATCTCTTCATCTGCTTTAAGACAAAAATGAAAAGTAAATTATGAAAATCTTCAAAACCACAAATCTGTTTCTTGACACTGTATAGCAGCATAAAGATATGGGCTGATTAGAAGAAAAACTCTGACACACACACACACATATATATATATATATATATATATATATA
>CAEGAE010087489.1:0-22290 GCA_903067095.1 Girardinus metallicus | reverse complement strand
CGTGAGTATACTGACTGACAGCACATTAGTGGGAGGCTTTAAATTTTAAATTCAGCCAGAATCCTCCCAGGCAATTAAAGGTTGTGTCCAGAGCCAAGAAGTCCAAATAAAATAACACACATACATTCAGAAACAGGGTAAATGCATGCATGCACCCACACACCCTGAGGATGAGGTGAAGGTGGCAAAACCTTCATATCGCAGTGTGACTGTGCCTCTGTCTCTGTTCATGTATCGATAGACACACCATGCCCTCACGCCCCCTGCACACACATGTACACGCACACACCCACACTACAGTGTTTGGCTTGCAGTGGAAACACACTACAGCACACATCCTCGTGGACTCAATAAATCACAGCTCTGGCTCTCTATGTCCAATTACTGTAAGTACCTGCAGGAAATATGTGCTGGACAACTTTGACAGTGTGCTACTGCTTCCTTGAAAACAAAAGTTGCGTGTGAAAGTTGTAAAATGGGTGTGATAAATTCAGCTGGCATTTATTAAAATGTTCAGTGACTCTGTTTTTTTTTCCCCGTTAACTTTCCCAAGAAGTTAATTTAACTTATCATAATCAAAACCATGGACAGGTGGACATTAGGAGACGCTAGAGCACCCGCCCTTTTTCCTAAGAACCAAAAATGTCCTCTTCTGAAATACCTTTTTCTTTAAATGGTATTTTTACGTCATGTTTTATTTTTGGCAAAAAGAAGAGTATGAGTGTAAGCATAAATGTCCGTGAGTATACTGACTGACAGCACATTAGTGGGAGGCTTTAAATTTTAAATTCAGCCAGAATCCTCCCAGGCAATTAAAGGTTGTGTCCAGAGCCAAGAAGTCCAAATAAAATAACACACATACATTCAGAAACAGGGTAGATGCATGCATGCACCCACACACCCTGAGGATGAGGGTTTCTGGCAGCATTTCTGGATTAAGAGCCTGCGTTACCAGTGCCCCACGTTTTTGTAATTTTAACCATCAAGAATCCCCCACCTCTCTCCCCTTGCCTTTTATCTCAAATACAAAAGTTAAAATTTCACTTCCCTCAATTTTGTCTAAACAAAAGCAGACCAATCAATTACATACCCTTGCACACTATTTATTCTATGGCCGCCACTAGTCACCAGGAGACAGTTTAAAATGTTGCTCTTAGATTAAATTAGAAAAGAAAAGTTATTCATGTGTCTCACAGATGTAGTTATGACATTTGCTTTAATTGGCCCTGATGACTTCTAGTTGAGTCACATTAAAAGCCAAACACTATTGAAAATAACTCCAGGAAAGCTCTCTAAAGTAAAAGTGGGGCATGTAGATTAAATTGTATTTTCTATTTGTGTATATGTAGTAATTATGATCTGATGATTAGAGTATTTCAATATATAAATAATATCTGAAGACATCTTGTTGTTGTCATGGCTTATAGTTAATCTTATTAATGGTAAACGTCTAAGAAAAATGTTGTTCATATATCACCCTGGCTACATGCAGAGGTGTATGATTCTTCCTATGGCCGTGTACTTCCTGTTGGATATTTATGCATGAGTACGCTAAGATAACAGAGGACTTAGCTACTTTATCAGGAAGTAGTTGTGGTTTGTTTAATAATAGGACTAGTTGCATTAGTTTCTTGAGTATTTTTCATTCATTTTGGTAAGCGCATATAATATACTAGCATTGCACTTAAGTATATTGTACTATAAAGATTTTGTAGCTCTTTTGCTAGAATAGTTGATTAAAGCTGTAGAGTAGATTTTTGTTAGATTTATGAAAATAACTTGTTTAGTTTGTCCTATGTGGTAGATTTTTCAGGGTAATTTGCTTTGCCACATTATAAGATTATATGCTGCAGTGGACATTTTGAAATAAAAGTGCAGAATGATGTAATCAAGACAAACGCATGGTGCTCAGCATGTAAAAAATAAATGAGGGATTCAAATTTGACTCAAAGTTCAGCTTAATAGCTGGTTGTGAGTCAGAATTTCACCTTTTAATCAATCTATAATTTTATTGCTTTATTAATCCTAAGAATTTTGTGAAATGCAATTAAAATTGATCCTTGTTTGGAGTTTTTCTTCCAGGCAGATATCATCAAACGTCAAGCACCACATGGTTGCAATACTGTACCTGAATCATGAACATTGAAATTTGGAACAACTCACCCTAGAAAACAAGAAACATGCAATTTCTTAGAATCTAGGAAGAACTTTTTTCTTTTACTATTGATCATAAGCATATAGAGCTTGCCTGTGCCTGGGGTAAGAACATTTCAATTTCAATCATAGTCCTTGTTTGTGTTTGAGCGAATCTGAGTTGCACGGTAAGGTGATGCTTTGCTTAGCAATCAAGACCTTCAGTTTGAAACTCTGACCTGTCTGTGTAGATTTTGAGTCTCCTCCAGGCAGTCCACTTTTCTCTGATAATTCGAAAACATACATCTAAGGTCAATTGGGTTTGTCAGTATAAGCATGCATAGCTTTCTCTGTTTTGCAATTGAGCCTCTGATGTGGCAACTTGAGACCCACCTCTTGGCTCTTGAAAGCTGGCATAGGCTGTACAGAGAAAACAAGGGATTTTGAGCATTTATTTAGACATCTAAACATACCACAAACTTAATACCTTAATGAATGAAAAATCGGGGTCTTTGCTTGGTTTAGTCTGAAGTGAAAACGTCCATTGTGCAGAATTTGAAGGAGGAATGTACAAAACACTGAGTTTTGACTAGAAGTAATCCACTCGTTCCTCTCATTCTTGTCTCTGATATATATAAACTCTTGATTTGTCTTTGCATCTTTGTAGCATATTTGCATCCACAGTCACTTAGCCCACCTAATTCCAGAACATAATGAGCTAATGATGTTTTTCCTAGCTCTTATGCTTTCTTTCTAGACAAGGAAATTTGATTAATGTTTGTTTTTTTTGTTCTTATTTTTTTAAAAGTCTGCATTGTAGAAATCAACAATTCAGTTTTATGGTTTTGTAACCATCAAACATAATCTTAAACCTGCCAAGACACAGACTTATTACTCTTCACTTATTGTACCCTATACATTCAGCTTATATTTTTGTACTTTTTTCAAAAGTTTGTGTGATAAAATCTTTAAGTAATTTTGCAGTTTGACATAGAACACAGCATGGCAAACAAATTGATATTGATATTCTTGGAAAATGGAATCAAAAACGGAACATTTTGGTCTGCATGCAAAAAACAAAGTTTGGATTAAAACTAATACTGCACCTCATTGAAACACCCCACATCCATTGTGTAACATGGTAGTGGCAGCATAAATGTTTTTTCTCTAGCAGGGAAGCTGATTTGAGTTGATGGGGAAATGGATAAAGCTAAACAGACAACACTGGAAAAAAAAAATCAAGGGCTACAAATGACTCTGGCTGTAACTATACAGCCAGAGTTGCAGCCAAGGGCTTTTCATTAAGGCATATTCATTTATTAGCATGTCCCTGAAAAAGAATAGACCTAAATTCAGTTTAGAAATTGTGGAAGGGTGGAAAATTGCTGTTCACAACCTGGGATTAGGTAATTTTGGCAAGCAATTGTCTAGATAACACAGACTACTTGCAGCTGATATTGAAGACAAAGGTGATATTGATTAATAAAACCTGAATACATATGTATTTGAAAATGTGTCATGTTTCCTTTACTTCACAATTAGAAGTTAGTTGGTCTGTCGCATAAAATCCCAATAAATTATACTGAAGATTGTTGTTGCAACACGTCAGA
Source organism: Girardinus metallicus (assembly GCA_903067095.1). NCBI lineage: Eukaryota > Metazoa > Chordata > Actinopteri > Cyprinodontiformes > Poeciliidae > Girardinus > Girardinus metallicus. The sequence goes on along the minus strand of CAEGAE010087489.1, from coordinate 18,547 downwards.
ATACTGAAAAGTTTAAGGGGAATAAAGACTTTTCACTGCCACTTAAATTATGTATGTGTTATGTTTAGTGTTTTTAGCAATCAGAAGTTGCAAAATCAACCTATAAGATGGTAAAATCCTATTTTATGTAATTATTGTTCTCCTTCATGGATCAAAGTGTCAAAGTGGGATAACAATCACATTTATTCATTCTTTGATATACAAAGGTTTTATTTTAAACCATGAAATATGAAAGCATTAAATATTAAGCATAGGAATGACGCATTTTAGGTTACAGGTTTTTAACTTTTCCATTTTATGACAGACATGCAAAGAATACAAAAAAAGAAAAGACACAATTTCGCAGCATTCATCCTTGGAAATTTCAGTTTGGTTGCTACCTCAGTAAAAAGGAGTTTACTTGAGTACTTGTGAGTGTATAGCCGACTTCCATCACTGTAGAAACATTTATCACCACTGATGAGGTATGAGAGTGGATGAAGACCTAAATGAATAAGATTGAGAAAGTAAACAGGTAAATGAGTGAGCGAGCAGCTGACTAATCAAGTGAGGGAATGAGTGGGTAAGTGGCTATGCAGCTGACTGATTAAGTCACCAAGCACTTAAGCCTACAAACCAGTTGATGGATTTTATATGTTAATGTGTAAGAGAGGACATTGAGGAAAGAATATGGTGTGAAAAAAAAAAAAAAACTAACGGGGAGTGAGAAGAGGTGGAAAACATGTGGAAGTGGGGCAGAGAAGGATGGGAACCATGGTGGGATGAATATGGGGAAGCTGAGAGAGAAGCGTGAAGCACTGGAGTGTGCAGGAGGTATGGGGAGAAGGAGTTACAGTGGCCGTGGAAGGTAGTGGTAATCAGAGGGCAGCCATGGGTGGTCAAGCTCTGTATATGTGCGAGTGTGTGTTGGAGCTGCAGTGTGACCAGTGCCCTGTGACAGACGCATTGCTGTGCCCTCAAAGTGTGTCCGTGGGTGCACAGCTGTGTGTGTAAGCTGTATTTTTAATATGGGTGAATGGATTTTCAGATGCTTTTTCATCTCTCCTACCTATTTGCTGGGTGTCTCAACGGGTCGAGCTCCTGTACCAAGCAGAGTGCAAAGAGGCAAAGAAGTTGCATCAAGCTCCTGTCCAATTCTCAAAAAATCTCAACTGCCTCAATAATCTGTCTTTTAAAACACAATACTGTTGTGTAAAAGACAAAAAATAAATATTCATTTGCTACAGATGACTTTTAGCTTTGTGGCATAAAGAGAGTCTGTCCACCTTCACATTTTGTCACATTGCAACCACAAATTTTATCTGACAGAAAACAAAAACCATTGCATAATTGTAAAATGTAAAGAGGTGATATTATATAAAATCAACTTTTATGAGTTTTCCATCAAGTACTCTATCGTACTACTGGCTATTTATTCATTCTTGTTCTGCTGGAAGTGGAACCTCTACCACAGTCTCAAGTCTTTTCTAATCCCTAACAGAAATCTCAGGCCCTCTTCAGTGCTGCATTTGTCTTTAATTTTTTTTTTTCAGCAGCTTCACTGTCCCTGCTGTCAAAAAGCACTCCAACAGCTTGATGCTTTCACCACCGTGTGCACTGTAAGTTTTGTGCCACACATGGCATTTTGCATTTCAGCATAACATTTTAGGTTTTTTTATTTTTATTTTTTTTATTTCCCACATGTTTACAGAAGAGCAATATCCTTTCATGGCCTATTTGCAAATGTAATTCCCATTCTTGGCATTCTTTCTTAGAAACTGCATTTGTGAAACATGCAAATAGTTGTTGTTAAAACACATAAGTGTCTAAAGTTTCCTCCTGTTTACTGTGGTCCGAGGGCCATTTTTATATATATTTGCCACATTGCTATACTCTTTCCATTTTTGAATAACAGATTGGACGGTGCTCTGTGAAGTGTCAAAACCTCAGGGTGTTGTTTTGTACTCTAAGCCTGATTAAGCCAACTACACAACATTACCTCTGACCTGTTATTTCCATGGATTTTGTAATCGCATTCTAATAAACCTCTTGCCTTTTACCAAACTGCAGCATTTGGGCTGAAATTAAATTATGCAAAGTTGGACTGGATTTAATAATTAGGTGAGGTCTGAAGACAGTTTCCATTTAGACATATCAGAGTAAAGGGACCTCAAAACAAATGCAGATCACATTTTTTCAGGGCACTGTAAATTAGTACAGTTCTAAACATTATAAAAACATTAAGTAATTAGTAAGTAAGCGAATACCACCTAAAACAAAATACCATAGCCAAATGTACTGCATTTCTGGAGCAGAGTAAAGACTATCAGAGAGAAAATAAGAATACCACCAGCTGTTTGTACAGTGAATAAATCTGTTTATACATGCTGCATAACTGAGGGCAAAGTTTACCAACTGAGACAACTGACTTCCACAAGCTCCATTGTCTACTGCAGCTGGCCCTAAAAGGGCTCACCACAGCTGAAAGCACAGCTTTCTGTGCCAAGGCCAAAATAAAGTTCAAATTACATCATGAGGGCCCTCCTAAGGGGTTTCCACCATGCAGAATTGTCTGTTAAATGCTTCAGATTAAGCAGGCAGATCTTCACTTCGTCCACCTTTTTTGTATGTCTCAAGCTCACTTGCTCTCTGTTCTGTCTTGCTTTTGTTTTTATATACTTTTTTTAGTCAGTTCCTACCCAAATGTTTTATATGGCTGCATGTTTTTCCTGATCTTAACCCAATATTCCTGGCTAAAACTGTTGTGCTAAAACATTTTATTAAAATTTTATGACTTAATTTACTGAAATGCATTATAAAAAATTTTTCTAGCTTTGTTTGAGCTTACAGTTGCAAATGATGCGATCAGAGTCCAGGCTAGATGTCAATTGTCAGGAAGCAGACCACCTGACATCTTTGTCTACATTATTGGTGGCAGAGGAGCTGGAAAACAGTTTTTGGCATATAGAAGATTAGAACCAGCAGGAGCTGGAACAGAACAGTTACACCTGAGACTACCTCTGAAATTAACCAAAATCCAAGAAAAGAACAAGGAGAAGAAGGAAAAATACCTGCCAGATAGAGCTGAGGAAAACACCAGGAGGGTTTCAAATTTAAGCAGTAACAACAGCTAACAACCAAAAAAAATAGGTATTCCACATAAACATAGTGTTTGTCACCGCTATAAACCACAATAGCCCATGACTAAAATTACGCTAAATGGTGCCTCAACATAAATTCTTCATCTTCATCCTTTTATGTATGCACCTATTCCAAATTGTTTGCGGTGGTGTTTATGTGAAAAACAAAAACTTGAAATCTCACTTCATCAACGTTTAACACTTGCGTGCCTTTATGTGTACAGATAGCTGAGGGCATGTAAACACATGGTATGATTTCAGATGCACCACCTGCTGTTAGGATGCCTTGATGTGTGAATTGGATTCCCCGTGAGTAGAAAATATGTCAGTTTGCAGCCTCGAAAGGTGGAGTTTGGTGTTTGCTGTGAGGCCAGGATCAGTAGTCAAAAAGAGGACATAGAGCAAAAATTAAAAACTCGGATACTATCAGAAAATCATTCGTGCCGAGTTCGCTCTGCATTTTGATTTACCCGCCATGTCTCACATGAGACAAACGGACAAACTGATACTAATCAAACACTGTTCTTACTATGGATAACTATAGACTGATTTATATAAATGTATAATGAGTTTCATAATCATGACCACTCAGAAGTGGCTCAAACACACTTGGCTCTAACATCTTATTCACTTCTTTATGCTAGTATCACATTTAAGTAGCTCTAGTTTGAACTTATTCTCACTTTAGCTTAGCAGAAATATTGATTTCAGCCATTCAAGGTTTGAGACGTGACTTGGACATGGAAAAATAATATACTGGTAATGAAATTAGTTTGAAAACTGCAGTCATTTTGACTGCTTGAAAACACACTTCAACAATTGTAAATGTTCCTTTTATTATCGTATTGTAATCGAAATGTGTTCTTTTTCTAAATGTAAAGTAGGTTTTGTTCTATTACTTAATTGTTTTGTTAATACAACCAGTTTGCAATGCTAACCAAAGTAAAACGGATAAAGTAACATATTTTTTCTGTTCTCATAAAAGAAATTAAAAATGCCAAAGCCTTCTTAAAAACATTTAAAAGTAAGAAGTCAGCAATTTATGTTTGCAGTATGTTTTTGAGTCAGTGCTGCTCATTTTGCCACCTGCCTATTCAGATTCTGCTTCAGTCATCACCCGAGGTATTCATGCCAGCTACAACAAAAACAAAAATCATTTTTTCTGACATTTTGTGGGTAGCAGAGACTGAATTGCATTTAAGGCAATGCCACAATTTCTATTTCTTTATTTTGTTCTTAGGCTTCCCCTAAAGTTTTGTGATGCAACACCACTGTCATAAAAAACAAGCTTCTGTCAGAGCCCTGCTGATGCACAGTCCCACATGTGAATTTGTTGTCATGTTGAAGAGGCTGGCAGAGACACCACCTCAAACCACCAAGAGTCAGCTTGACAATCTCACAAAACAGAGGAGAACCCAGCGGGACTTTAAGTTTTATACACTTATACTGACAATCTATATAACAAATATTACAAAGGGCCATTCTAGTCACATTTTAATGGGCAGAGGAACAGATATTATGTTCAAGAGAGAAACAAAAACACATTTTACAAGACCACCTTTTACATAGATTTGATGTCCTTTTTTGCCTTCACTGCTTTTGAGAACATAACCTTCAGATTCTTTGCATATCCAGTGCAAAGAAGCACAATTCTATCAAAGGGTCTTTACCCAATCTCACATCTGTAGTTGTCTCAATAAATGTCTCAGCAATAGATGTGGTGAGACAGCTCATCACTTCTGCCATTGTGGCTATTGATTTACAGTATTACTATGTCCTCACAACCCCTAGTTATTGTTCTAATCATTGTAATTGGTACAACATCTAAAATGTGATTAGTAATTTCCTTCTTTGACGTTTTCAGTGGCTTTACTAATTTCCTGCTGTGGCCACCAAAAAAAGTCTAACTTGTGCGCATATGGGAGGGGAGATGTAAGATGTTCAACAAAGTTGTTTTGATACTAGTCTGAGCAATCCCAAAGCTAGCTAAATCTCAGTACTTATCCGTCTAAAAATAAGTACATTTACTATACGGGTGCTTTTTCTTGAAGACATCATAAGGTGGCACATGGAGGTTAGCTGCACAATTAAAAATTACACAAGTCCCTCTATTTTTGTCCATTATTACTCAGTTGTCCTGTTGGCTGCACTTTGTGTTTCTTTGGTAGGACAGCAGAAATTGTGAAGCAGCAGAAAGAGCATATATGGTTTTCAACATTTTGGACATAAAAATTCCTTGAAAATATCATGCATATATATTTAACTATCTTTACTTTGCTACCACTAAATAAAACTCAGCACAAACATTTGTCAAAGCCCTGGCATGTGAAATAATAACTGGGGTCCCCTGTAATTTATTCTCAGTATGAATGCAATGTGAGTGAACAAACAGCTTCATGAAGCCCCCCAAAAAAACAACAACAACAACAACAAAAAACACGAGACGGGTCAGAGAACTTTGAACATGTTTAAGGGAAGGTTAGGTTAAAAAAACAACATCCTAATCTTTGGACATGCAAAAGTGGAAATAGTATTGCATCACGGCAAACCCATTAGAACATAACTGTTCACTTAAACTGACAGGCTTGGCAAGGAGAGCAATTAGTCAAAGAAGCATGCATGGTAGCTCAGGAGGAGTGCAGAAATCCATACCTCAGTTGGAAGATTAGCTAAAAGAAAGCCAAGGGAGTTCCTTTAAAATTTTCCCACAAGGTATATAAGGGAGACAGAAAGATTTCACATTTGCCAAAAAATGTGAAATGTACTATTACCCAGATCCTGCTGCTTGATGACCTCAATGACTTGCCAAAAAGTCATATCTTGTTTATCCATAAAATCCCCCAAAATAATGATCATATGATGAATAGACAAACAACATTCTGATTGTGTGATTGTGCTCAAGCTTTGTCCACTTTGTCCAATTTGTCCACTGTGATGTAAAAAGCCTAATTGCCAGTTATCAAACATTTGTGATGGTAATAGTTGATGCTAAGGTGGGAAAAATCTGTTATCAGGTATATAGTAGAAACTGTCTTTTTTCAAGACATGAAAAATTGTCTTTTTTCATGACTTTTCAAGTCAACTTGAAAGTTGACTGTCAATTTGGCTTTCAAAGCAACTTCGAAGTCATCCAAGTTGCTTTGGATGGCTTTCATCCCTTTTAATGAAATCGGCATTTTGCATTTACTCAGGTGATTATTGCTGTTACAATTTGTTTGATTTTCTGAAGCATTTAACATGAAAGTTGAAGAACTCTGATGGAACAAATACTTTTTCACTGCCCTTTGTTGCTCATTTTGAAAGACACTGCTTGTGGGGTTTGTTCTTGCAGTTTCTATGTAATTTAGTTGTTAACATGCTCTCATTAAAAAGTGCTCACCTACAGTACAGAAGAAAAGAAAGCTGAACGGCGCTTACCCAGAACTGTCTTTGATTTTATCTTATGTTTCTATATCTGGTCACTGTTTTCTGACTAGCTGAGGTTTTAGATCTGCTTTTCTGTGATCATTGTACTTACTCCTGTGTGGGTGGATAAAAAAAAAGTGATGTAGGCAAAGAGAGGGAGAAGGAATAAAAAAAAAACTTCTTTTCTTGCCTGTGTCATTCCCCTCATTTCCATTGTTACTGTTATGTTTTTATCTCCACTTCGCCTGATCTTCCACCACTTCTTTCTTCTCTAGAGTCTTCTGTGGACACAAAAAAATAATTCAGTCATGCGTGCACACCATGTGCGTACACAAGGCTGCCTTCCCAATAGGATGGAATACTGAGAGAAAGACACACACCAGTGCTGCCCAGTTTGAGCACTGATATGGATAACTGATGATCCCTACAGTGGATCAGTACAACTGTGCACATTTGTTGAGACAAATAGAGAGTGTTTTCAGTGTGTTCTGCTTGATCAGAATCACATCTGTGGACATCTGGACACACGCACACCCCCACCCCCCACACGCACACACATTATGTATTTACATTTCTCCCATATTTCCATACTCGCATCCAGTGTCATCCTCCATCTTTGTTGACATTTTATTACTTTCACTACCAAAACAACATGTCTATTCCTTTAAATAGACTCATTGTCTCACACACATATCCACACTGACACACACAGAGAAAACCCATCACCACACTACTTTACATTCATATCTTACCTTGGCTGTGCTTGTGATTAAATTCCCTGTCTCCAAGGACAGCAGATGCTATTGTTTGCCCCCTTGGCTGCTATGAGCGGGAATGAGACTTGAGATTCCCATTCTGGCTCAAGCGCCTCGCAGTTGCACTGCATCTATGAGCCCCGACACATAGCGGGATGAAACTACAGGGGTAATATATGGTTGCCATTACCTTAAAGCCTGCTAGCTTAACCTCTCACATAGATCTCCCAGCTGAATCTCCTTTTATGTAGTTTTCAGAGTCAAGGGTTTGCTCTTTTAAAACCCTACTTTTTGTGCAGCCCCGACTTAAGATGGGTCCTCCGGTCTCGTAGACGAGCCTTGTTCACATATGTATGAGCATGTGGTCGTTATCTGTCCAGTTTTATGAGCAAAACAATAATTCATCCAACACAGGCATCCTCAGAGTGGCGTTCTTCTGATGTCAGCCTACAGGTGGCACTGCAACACTTTATTTTTCCAGTCTGGAGGGGGGGAGAGGATCTGTCCGTGGTGCTGAATGTAAATCTCTCTGATCTGCCGTTCCAAAGGGAAAGCAGACGAAAAGGGGAGCGAAAGGAAGAGATTCAGAGAATCTAAATACAACAAAAATGAGGAAAAGAAAAAAAAGAAACGGAGAGTACGATTTAAAGGCGAAGAAGGAAGGGAGAGGCAGGTTGCTAAAAAATTAAAGAAAAGAGTTTAGAGAGAGGTTTTGAGAGGTAAAGCATAAAGACAGAGGGATGATAATGATTATAGTAATGACATAAATGCATAAGTAAATGGAGGAGTCAAAACAAACAGCAGACATAAAGAGGTCTTTAGTAAAAAAATAAAAAAATAGATAAATAAGAAAACAAAGTGAAAAGAGCATTTACACCATGCTTGGCACTTCTAAACTAATAATAATAAAAAGAAAACGCATTTCAGGACAGGAAGATGTGAGAAGAAATTGTAGCAATCCAGGAGAGATATGTATCGTGATTCTGGAAAGATCCAAAGAGATTAAAAAATGGATGAGATGAGTTAAAAAAAAAAAACAAAAAAAAAAAAACGGTGTGGAATAGAAAAAATTAATTGTGTGTATATTAGTGCTTGTGCCCCTGCTCTTAGTTGCTGGTGTGTGTTACCATGTTTGTCTGCATCTGCCAAAGTGAAAACAGTGTTTATTTTGGCATCAGAGGGAAGAGCAGAAGAACAGAAGTAGACAGATGGGGCTAAGAGGGGTGAAAGACATTAAGTGTGTTGCGTCCGTCTGCGAATGTGTATATGTCTGTGTTTGTGTGGGTGAGCACAGATGATCTCCGATGCAGCGGCAACAGCAGTACTGTATGCATGACACAGATAGGAGGATTTATGCTCTCCACAAGACTACAGATGGTGACAGGGGAAGCCTCTGCTTCCCTTCATTTCCCAAGTATGACACTGTATTTTTTCTTCTTTCCTGTTCTCAACCAATCACTGCTCTTCAGCTCTCACCTTCTCCATATATTTGCTTTGCTATGTCATAGTCATACACCGATCGTGCACTTGAGGCCTTTATGAGCAAAGCTTTCAAAGGATAAAATAGCATTGTGGCTGAGGTGAAATGTTTACCACTCTGTGTCTAAGATGTCCACTCATGACATAATAGAGGAGGTGCTTTATGGGTGACAGTGAATTTGTATAGCAATCAGTAAATCAGTTTTTAATTTTAGAGCAGTTGCCTTACTCACTAAGGGTGGCACTCTGTGCTTTCAAAGCTGAAACGACAAAAGAAGAAAACAAAATTAAATAAAAACTTGGAAATAAACTAATAGCACAAGCAGAATGTGAAAAACTAAAACGTGTCATGAATAAAAGTGATGTTGGTTTGAAAGACTAGATTAATAACGATGATGATGCGACCAGAGTTTGGTAGAAACTAGTTGGATTTATTTGAGTAACTTTCTGGGAAAATGTACTTTCAGGAGTATTTTTATTCTGCTTTTTACTTGAGTAAATATGTTGAACTAGTGCCTTGATTGGTGAGTACTCTATCCACCTCTGGATGAAGCAAAACAGATACAATAATTATGAGAACATATGAAATTCTAAAAATGTTTACACAATACAAAGTGAAAGTAAATAAGAATAAACAAATGAGTAAAAATAAAATTAGGAACAATCGTTGAAGTTAAATGTTGAGCAAAACAAATAGACTAAAGTTTGCTTGTAAAGAACACAAAAGGTCTCCGCTTCCCTCAGCTCTCAATAAATGAAACTCCACAGATGAGGGCTATATGAAATCATGTGAAAGTAATGACTCACTGTTGGTTTTTGCTTATCTTATGGGTATCATCAATAAATACTTTTAACTTTCCATGAGCGATCTGAATGACTCGTACAGAAAAAGAAGCTGAGAAACGTATACATCAGCACCAAAAAGATTCAGTTAGAGATTTCTGATTTAAGTTTTTGTCACTATTTGTGCAGCTAAATTTTAGAGTCGCTGTAGATGGGTTGCTTACTTTTTAGAAAGACCAGAAAGCAGAATGTTTCAGTAATATATTCTGCAAACCATTAAAAGACTATGAAACTTTGCACATTGGGACAAGAGAGAAATGGTTGAACTCGGACAGTGTTTTTCAGGTAACATTTACTGAGAGAAAAGAAACTGAGTTTGTAGTTTTCCTCTAAATATCTTTGCGAGTTAAGAAAATATTGTATTCCTCCTGAATGAGTTGAGAAATAAATATTGGTTATCCATGTAATATCTTGAAATCAATTAAAATGCCATCAGTGATTGGCATAAGAGACACGGCAATGTAAAGTTGTTTCCTCCACATAACTGTGAAAATTGCTGCTTTGTTTCTTGATTATCTTTACCACTGAATGGTATTAACTGAAAATTGAGCTTTTTGAAACACTGTTATAGTTTTTGATGGGGAGTTTCACTTGCGTCCGAAAACATCTTTTTCTATTAAAAATGATTTAAATCTCCAATAACGGTTCTGGAGACACAAACACTAAGTTTCTGAGCTTATGATTTGAGTTTAAAAGATTCTATTTGTTGAAGTTTGGTGTTATCGGCCACTGAAAGTCGTATCACTGTTCAGTTGGAGGGAGAAAATAGTTACTTCTCAACATTTACTGATATCAATGCCTTCTTTTAAGAAAGTTAGATTATTTCAATTTCCCGAATAAGAGAGACAGGCTCATGCAGATTTTAAAAGAAACACACACTCTGTGGCATGCTGGGTCTTGCATCTGGTCGCTCCTGTTGTTTCTCAATATGAAAAACAAAGAATACACCATGCAGATTTTAGGATCAGGGAATATCATTTATGTTGTTTCTTCCTTTGAAGCGCTATGTTTTGACTCATTTACTGGAAAATCACTGGCTTGAAAACACTTTTTTTTTTCTTTTTTAATGTTGTAATCACAAACTTCTACATATTTTATTGGAGTTATTACACAAAGCAATGAATAATTATGAAGGACGAGGAAAGGACACATGTTTTTTTTTAATTTTCTTTATACAAAGAGATCTGTTGAGTATAGTCTGATATTCCTACCCCTAATTTATAGCCAACATAACTAGTTATCTTCAGACTCTTAACATTAACCTGAACACATGTTGCTTTCCCTGAGAAATGTTGTGAACAGCATCAAGGTGTGGGGATCCATTTCCTTAACAAGCTGGAGGCATTGGTCAGAGTTGATGGGAAGATGGAGGGAGATAAACAGAGAAATAGCAATCGATTAGAAAGGACCAGTTAAAGTCCAGACCTAAATCTAATTAAACGTCTGAGGAATGTCTTTAAAAGACACTCAGATATGCTTGATTTATTTTAAAAAGATGAGGGGACAAAGCGAGCAGAAACAAATACCAAAAAACATTCAACTTATTTTTTGGATAGAGCTAGTTTCTACAAAGTATTAACATAAATCTAAATACAAATGCAAGCCATGCATTTCAGATGTTCATTTCAAGGAAAAATAAAAACCGTGTTATTTCTGCTTCACAGGTAAATTACTTTGAGGTGGTCTACAAAAAGATCCCAATAAAATATATTGCAGTTTCTTGTTGTAACGTAACAAAATGTGGTAAGATTCATAAGTTAATAACACTTTTGAAAGGCACTGTCAGATTTTTTTGGGGAAGTGAAATGTAGCCGTTTACCTTCTGCTTTGGAAAAGCAGCTTGACGGCTCTACAGTCGGTGGTTTGTGGAACAACATTCCCCTTTTGCCTCGAGGTGAAAGATAAGCACAAACACCGTGACAAGAACCTTGCTCTGCCAATACTTCTCTCTAAAGGTCTAAAGTTAACCGTAAGTGGAGATGTCTGCTGTCTGGCATTCCCTTTACTTTACTATTTAGTGAATTCAAAGTACAAGAAGAGCAGAATTTTAGACATTTTTTGGAGAAAAAGCTTTCTTTCTGTTCTCATAACTGGCCACTAAAAACATATCTACTGTGATTTTCCTTTTCTTAAATTTACAAACATATAATATGTAAATTATAATGTTTATGTTGTTGTTTTTTTCTAAGTATTGCTGCTGTTCCAGATTATGAAATGCACATTTTGCTGCATGTAGTGGGTGGGCTGGCTTCACTCAGTTACATAATGCATAGGCTGTCTTGGAAATAGGCTGTGTTTTCTTTGTAAGGGTGCTATCTTTGTAATTTTATAAAGTTCACTCAAGTTTGACTTATGGATCCTCAGGCAATTTTTGATTTAAGGAGATGCAGAGTTGAGCTGATCTCTTCAACAGCCTATGGTGGACGGCTTTACCTGTGATCTAAATAATATCTAAATAGTTTGTGCTGTTAGCTTTTAACACCTTCATTTTGCTTGCCTTGAAAACAACCAAACATGTAAGCTGTTTGCACATCTGACAGGGATCAAAATATTCTTTTCGAACACTGAAATCCAAGGTGGGGGTGATGAAAGAACGTGCTACGTGTGAATACTCTCGTTATTATTGTAATATTCCTCTGACTTTGTTTTTCTTCTCCGTTTGACTGTTTTCTAGTATGTGGTTTTCTCTGTGTCTTTTGTTGTTTCATCTCGTTTGAGTTCCTACTTTGAGATTTACCTGTCTTACCTACCTTTTTGCAGTTTTTCTTTCTACCATTTGTACACACACAGATGCACACACTCTGATTTGTTCTGTCTTTCTCGACCTCTTGTTGTGAGATCAATGCCTCCCACAGGTAGGCTGAGTCTGAGTGTAGCTGCCACAGAGTGGGAGAGTTAAAAGGCAGACCAATGGCATATTCAGTCAAATTTGATGAGCACCTTCACAGCAGATACTTGCATGCTTGCTATGTTTGAAAATCTCTCAGACAAGGCTATTTCTGCTATCCAAAAGAGATCTGAGAGACATATTTAATACTGAAAAGGCTCCAAAAGAAACAGTTTGCCTCGGATGTAAGCATAGTAAAATATGCCTAAATTTTACAGATGAAATGCTGAACATCGGAAAGCTTTAAAAATTTGGATTGCTTTAACACGTTATCAGTTTTCACCCACTGACTTCCACCTGAGCTACAGAACAAGCTTGTGTATTAAAACAGAAATAAAGTTTCACAATTGCTGCCTTAACAGTCTCTGACCATTTCAGACCAAATCAAATTAATCTATTGCTCATAAGCTCATCTCCTTTCAGAATAGTATGTTGACTGGACATTCCCATGGTATTTATAGTTTAGCATAGTAGGTTGAACAGATGAATGAGGTTGTATTTTATTCACCTCCTTTTCCCCTTTTTGATATCTGGTTATTTTGTCACAAAGATTTAAAGTTTTAGTTACACTAGTGTCAAGACATGTTTTTAGCTATTGTTTCCCTTTATCTTAGTGTTTCCCAGAAACTGCTTGTGTTTCATAATTTTCCTTAGTTGCTCCAAGATTCCCACTCCACTCACAGCTAAAGCTTGTTGTAACCACGTACCTGTTTTCACTTCAATAATTAACCAAACCTCATGGAGGCTCCTGGTAGCTCCTTATCATTTCCTTCCGTCTAGCCTGTTTATTGGGGATCTTCTTCTTGACAAGTATAACTTGGTTATTTCAGTACTTCTAAAACCTCTTTTTCCATTTTTCTGCCTACTTTATATTTCACCACTACCTAAAGACAGCTAAAATAGAACCCTCAGCATGATACTACCATCACCATGCTCAATAGTTATAATTTTATGTTTGAAAGCCTTAAAAAAATTGTAAACCAATAGCACAGTATGCATCACCTCACAGTAATCATTTCTTTCCAGAAGGCTTATTAATTGTCTTTATTGTTCCTATTTGCAGATTTGTTATGTAAAGCTTATATGTTGTAGTTTTCAGATTAGTTTTCAGATTACAATTTCTTAACCTTTTTAACAATCAGTTTTAGACATTTTCTGCGTCTTTATATTTTGCTCAATTTTGTTCAGTAAGTAGGCCACCTTTATCACCATCTCGGTGGGTAAACTAATCCCAGTGCGAGGCCACATCATCTGATCAACCATCTGTTTTATTTCCTCACACTCAAGAGATAAATCATATTTAAATTGCTGTATCTGAAATTCACTTCCATGCCAGTTTGTTTTCACAACTTTTATCTGAGTCTTATCTCATTTCCAGTGGAAGAGGTTTGGGGGACTTTGTGATAAAATGTAGATGAAATGGCTTCTAAACAGAGTTGCTGTGTTAGCAAAAGGATGTAAATTAAGATAATTAATTGATTAATTATACAGCTTCGAACTCTTTAACAGATCATTTTAGGATTTCTCGCACATTGGCTTCTGTGTTACTGTTTTAGGCCACTAGTTTCTTATCATGACTTTAATTCAAATTTAGCACATGACTAAACATAAAAGCTTTCAATCTCTTTTTTCCTTCATGTTGAACAGATTGTAAAGTTACAACTGAAGTGATGTAAGCTGTACTTCCTTATCGTGGTAGTAATTATACTGAAGAACAGAGCCAAAACAGAGATTCTGTGTTCTTTTTTTACTTAATTTAATGTTTTTGTTGGTAACCAACATATTCTGAATTCACCATCTACAACTATTGCCTTTCTGCATATCTGGATGAACACAGAAAACTAACTTAATTTATTTTGTTTAAGTTGTTCAAAAAAAAAAAAAAAAGAAAGAAACAAGTAACTATTCCTTCAGCAGCTTCTCACTATTCCTCCCTGGGACTTTTTAACATTTAATATCCCACAAATATCCAGAGAAATGAATGTATGCAAATACAAATATATTCTTCCACTGTTGAAAGGATAAAAACAATCCTAACAGATTGACATAACACAGAATGAGAATTTATCATTTCAGAGATGTAATTTTAAAAATATATTTTGTCCCCACTATGATATATTATAGGGCTTTTGCTTCTATAGTATTTCTATCTTACAATCTGTAGTGGCAAGGACAGATTTTGAAAAAAAAAAAAAAAAGAAAAACCTTAACACAAAATAATTAACTTATGTTATTGTAAACATTGTTTCTGTGTTTCCCACAAGTTTTCAGATTATAGAAGGGATTGTTTGCTGGAGATGTAATTAAAGTAATTTAGTGGATGTTTGAGTTTTATTACTGTGAGACACCAGGATACCCTGCCTGTAATAATCTTTGTCACCATCACATATGGTTATCTTTGATTTATGGAATAAGTATGATGGCCAAATAAATGTCCACTCATGTATTTATGTTTAATGTAATGACATCCCTCTCCCTTGGTCTTCTACCGTACATGCAATGTCATGTCAGGAGTTACTGGAGCAAAGATAATTGTTTTCTTAAAGAACTCATCTATAAGCACTTCAAACTTAGGTTCAAGTTCTATATGTAATTCTAAACCGAAGTGAAATAAATCAAACATACCTTTAAAAGAAAATTAAGTTGTTTGTCCTGTGTGTCCTGGTCACACAATGGAGATTGGCACTTGGTCCGGTCCATAGATATGTTGGTATGAACGGACAGATAATCTCAGCATTGACTCTAAATAAATTCTAGGAACCTTTCATTTGTGGCAGATTTCTCAAAGGAGTTATTATGAGACTCACTGATTGGT
This sequence comes from Girardinus metallicus, assembly GCA_903067095.1. NCBI lineage: Eukaryota > Metazoa > Chordata > Actinopteri > Cyprinodontiformes > Poeciliidae > Girardinus > Girardinus metallicus. The sequence continues at coordinate 3,244 of CAEGAE010087489.1, read as the reverse complement.
TTATAACCTTTAAATCAAACAAGCTTTAGCTTAAACACACAATAGTCAAATTCTCTGTAGAGCCATCTTTATAAGCTTATGAATAAATTTTTAAAGGAAACATCTCTTAAAGTAATCGCTGACTGCTATTTGATGCTAAGAAAATCTGATTACACAGCAGTGCTGTTTTCTTCCTACAAACAACAGTCTGTTGTGCCTTGGAACGATGCTAATACAGGGAGAATAAAAATATAATTTAAACTGTATTGCTGCCATAAACCTAAACATAAAAACATGGCAAAAAATATGAGGCTCTAGCAGTTTTCGTTAGTTCTAAATTGCCTAATTAAGGCGGCATCTATTGGGAACAAAATACAAGCTTACTGTTGAGACTCTGTCCTCGCAAGCATCACTAGGCTCTATCCCTCCGACGCTGTTCAGGAAGAAAAAGTTGTTACTTGGATATAATTTCTTCATATAATTGTGAGTTAAAACTAAATGTATTTATGGAACTAAATTAGGAAAAACTATCAAGCTTTCTCATTCCTTGGCATTTTAACCTGCATTGCTATTTGTTTCTTAAAATCCACATTAGGTAATAAATTAATTACTTGGTAAACACCCATATTAGCTGAGTCCCAATTATAGGGTTCTGTCAGTTTTTTGAACAAACAATCAGAACTGAACGTAGCAGATTGTCCTAAAGCTGGAGCTTAAAGCAACAGACAACTCTAATTTGTTTTCGAAAGGTTTATCAAGCTTATTTGCGATGTCATGATAAATATTAGATTTCATTTGAACTTTGATGAAATTACTGCAGCTCACTCTGTTTCAAACCCACCGGGGGGATGCAGCCTGGGGAGATGTAGATGCGATAGCGTGGTGGGGTATATCTGCCTGGATTGGCACACTGCTCTGGCTGGCATAGCGACGCAGTCACAGCTGCAGGTAATTGGGTCGTCACTGTTAATGTCTATTTATCGTTTCTGCAATGAAGCTGCTGCCTTGCTCCCTCCATGGTGTCTTTATGCTGTGACAGAATTTTTCCTGGACCATAAGATGGTTTACCATCAGCAGAAAACCTTAATAATACAAAGAAAGAAAATCACCAATGAGACAACAACACCCCTCCCAGGTGCCCCTTATCTGTAATGCAGGTATGAGCCATCTGTTGGCCATCTGTTGGCCTTATAGCCTCTAAATTTGTTTAACCTGAGCTGCACTGCTTCCCGTTGTGGCTATAGATAGGCTCACATACTGTACCTCCAACCTACTAAATGCTTCATTAACTAGTACATGTGGTCCTGGGTAACAGATTGTGGTTGTTCAACAATTTGTTTAATGAGGGGCTTAATTTGTCTCCATGACAGTTGGACCTCATTTTGGTGGCAATCATCATAACACAGATCTATTTCACTCTCCTTCATCTGCCAGCTTCAATTGACTTCCAAGCAACATACAAGTGAATCTCAATTAATCAGAATTTTATTAAATAGATAGTTGATATGCTATCATACCTGTTTAAGCTTTGACCAGAAGTTAAAGCTTTTCTTACTAGTTTCAGCATTTCTTTCTCACTGGAATAAAGTTTGTGTGCCTGTGTTTCTGTGAGTGAGAGATGGTAAGAGTGAGCTTTGTTCACCCTCAGTTGTATTGATTGAGTCTCCGGAGCTAGAAAACAAGATATCACACAGCGAACCAATCACAGCACGGATTATGGCACATTTTTCACCTTAGCTTTTCACTCCTCTAGTGGACAGATCCTTAAGGTGAGAAGAAACCCATCACACATCCAAACATATCAAACTCACATTTAATCCCACCACTCTGGTTTTTAGCTTCCAATTATATACGATGCCCCTCAACTTGGTTGACTTTGAAAAGTCATTCATTGCTAGAGAGGTCGATACAGTATCATAAATAACTAACCTAAGAATAAGGCCTTGTTTAAAGCTGTAGCAGCGCACTTGTATTTGTGTTGTAGCTAAAATATATATCTGCCAGCTCTCCAAAAGTCAGTGCAAGAGACCTGCATGCACAAACTTTACCCTTCATGTCACTTATTTTTTATTTCTAAATGGAAGAAAGTCACTCGTGCTTACGTTTCATGTGCAACCCGCTCTATTTACTTTGTATGCAAGACAGAACCCAGCAGCAAAGCCTGGTTGAACTTTGAAACTTGTATGTGGCCATATGACATAAAAAGTGCTGCAAAGTCTCTTAGCTTTTAACAGGTAAAGGAAAGCAACTCGATGTACTCGTAGTGAAAAATATATTTGTTTTTCTAAAACTTGTTGTGATGATGGAGAGTTTGTTGTTTTTCTGTATTATTTTCTCTTTCTCAAGAGCCTAGCATGGTTGCAATGAGGTGGAACCATCGGCGTGCGGTCATGTGGCTGAGGGACATTAGTTTTCGCAACCACCCTTCAAAGTCCATAAGACATACCAAGCAAAGCTCCTCTGAAATCCTTCCCACTGCATTGTCCGTCATGGTGTTTTGTCATGGGTCTGGTTTACAACAGTACAGTAAACACAGTGCTCATGGCAGAAAGATTGACTATTATCAGTTCACAAGTTCTGAGGTGGAATAAATAATGCTTGACAAGATGCAACATCTCATTTTATTTGAAGTCAAAAAAAGAACACAAGGTATCAGTGAGATGTTCACCAACTGCATCAGATCAGAACCGAGCAGGGAAGGTTCAGTGTTTTGGTCCAACAGTACATACTTCTTCACGGCCTTGGACAATTGTTCCTTAAAACTGCCCGTCCTGCTCTATGGTAGAAGAAGCAGCTCCTGGAAGTTGAGTATTTGGGGCTGTTTTGTGTATAAACAAACACACCCACAAAATTCTGACCAATCACACTTGAATTTTGGGTGTAGGGGGAGTCTAAAAGATCATCCAGGGAGTCGTGAAAAGAAGGGGTGACTGACATAAGGCTGAGAACAAAAGGACAAGATTTTGGTCACAAAACTGCGACAATGAATCCAATTTCGGTGTGTCAGCTTGACCCTGCTGGGCCCTGTCCTCCTCCTCCCTCGAAGTGTTTCTGATACTCTGAGTTCCTGCTGTCCTATTCACACACCTGTAACCTATTTACTCATCAAGCTATTGTATAAAATGACCAGCAGGATTCACAAACATTGACAATTTATATATCTTATATATACACTGCCTGGCCAAAAAAAAAGTCGCCACCAAAAAATGGTCACACTCTCTAATATTTTGTTGGGCCGCCTTTAGCTTTGATTACAGCCCGCATT
>CAEGAE010087481.1:0-16338 GCA_903067095.1 Girardinus metallicus | reverse complement strand
CTGGCAGCTTTATTGACTCTCCCGCTGCTGCTCCGTGGACAGAAACCCGAGAAAACACGAAGGACGGCGCTCCGACTGCCGCCATTGTACCGGAGAGAAGCACGAGTCTGCGCACTGGGGTCAGAGGCTGGCCCCGCCAATCACGGAACAGAACACCAGGAAGTCCCGCCCACACAGGGCATCAGCGAGACGCCAACATGTCCGCCATATTGGGAGGGTCATGTAAGCAATTATGGGATTTTTGATGATTCAAAAGGCGTTTAGTTTATATTTGACGTGTAAATATATTTTGTATCTGTTTGAAACCGATTATTCTTCTTAATAATTTGTAGTTGGTAGTAAAACAAAAAACAGTGACTCTTAAATTACCAAGCATACATTTGTCTTCTTTACTTTAATGAAATTTGTGCCAATATAACTTGCATTTACTGTGCATAGTTTTATGCTGTGAATTTGCCCTTTCCTGTACAGTGTGATAAACTGGATCAAAATGTGTTGGAGTGGTTCAGTGTCTCAGCTGTTTCTCTGTTTGTTGGACTGGATTACTGTGGATGTCTTTATCACTTTCCAATCAGAGGCTGTAGCTGCTTCAGATCCTCCTGGCTCCGCCCCCTCAGGTGGTCGTCAGCTGAGCAGCAGGTGTTCAGTCGGGTTGAGGTCCCCTCTCCTCTCCTGATGAACCCTGGGAGAAAGAGTGGCCATCTTGGTGGACAGATTCTGCAGAACCTCATCTTTCATTTATTATCCATATTTTTCCACATTCCTACATCTGGACGGTTTTAAAGGCCGTCCAGATGTTTCCTCATAGATCTACAGCAGCAGAAACGCATCAGTCTGACTAGCAGGAGTTTATAGACAAGCTCACCAGGCTTTTATTTTGATAGTCTACTTCCACTTATGGGCAAGTGAATTTGCATATTAGCTAAATAGTTTGGAATTAAATAGTTTGATAACTAAATATTTAGCTACCTTAGAGCTAAATATTTAGTTAGCTATGTAGTTACAACCTGTGACATTTATAAATGAATTAATAAATTGTTGAAAATCGAACCACCTTTTTCTCTTATAACAGGCTAAATGAACCAAAGCTGTAAATTTATAAAGTGCAGTCAAGGTTTCAAGGTTTTGTTTAAATTCTGAATATTTTATTTTCAATCATGTTTTTAGTCTGTTTCTGTAGGAAGTGAGCAGAGATACAGGCTTCGGCTTCATTATGGGTTTGTTTATTGTTCTGGTTTCCTGTTTTTAATGTTGACAACTTACCAAAATAAAGTGACTTGATTGAAAAATCGAAATAATTGGGAGTTTTCTCCGTTTGTCCTGCTGCCAACATGAGGACAACGTGAGCAGGATGTCTGCCCTTATATGGTCAATAAATAAAGAGCCAGAACCGACCGGATCAGAACCAACGGCACCGACCGGGTCAGAACCTGGTTCCGGCGTTCTGGTTCTGGTCGGATGGGTCAGTGGGAGAGTCAGAACCCTGAGGCTGGATGTTGCTGCTGGGACCCGGTAGGGGGGTTCTGCTGGTGGTTCTGGTCCGGTCCGGGCGGTCCGCTGCTGGTTTTGTCCCTCAGCATTCGCAGCGCGGTCTCTGAGAAGTCCCTGAGGACGTCCACGGCGTCCCGCTGCAGCTGCAGCGACTCCTGGACGAACTCCTGCTGGCTCTCCACCAGCAGCTGGACGGACCGGGTCAGAACCTCCAGGGAGCGCGACACCGAGCCCAGCAGCAGGCGGCCCGCGCGCTGCTGCTGGAGGCTCTGGGAGGACAGCCGGGACGGGGACGGCCGGGACGGCGGCGACGGGGCGGGCGGCAGGCCGCCGGCCGCCGCCGATGAAGAGGAGGAGGAGGAAGGAGCGGCGCCCCCTGGAGGGACGCTGCAGGACTTCTGGTTCTGGTTCTGCTGGGTCCTGGAGTACGTGAAGACGGGTCTGATCCTCTGCCTGACGTCCTGGGAGGACGGACCTGGAGGAGAGAGGGGGCACTGAGGATCAGAACCGGCAGCCGGGCCTGAGGTCCGGAACCTTCAGAACCTTGAATGTATCTGGTTCATCCAAAGGTTCCCAGACCCGAGGCGTTTTGGTTTGGTTGTCCTGTGTGTCTGCAGGGAGCCGGGATGTCGGCTCATTACTGAAACACTGTTAAGTTGAGGTTCTGAACCTTCAGCCGGGCCTGAGGTCCGGACCGGTGCTGGGTATAAAGTCCGTCTGATTTTCCCATCCCTTTTCCTCGGATGCAGAAACTTTCTCAGAGGAACGAAGTAAAAATATTAATCATGAACTGTAAATTCTGTGATTTAGGATTCAGACCTGAGCGTTTGGCTCGTCTGCAGGAAAACATTCAGGCATGTTGGCGATGAGCAACATGCCCGTCTGACCACCGTCGGTCCGCAGGATCATTTATCTTCACACAGGAAACAATGAAATCATGAACAGACAGATTTGCCGGTTTAGAACACAAAAAGTCCAAAAGCTTTTAGTTTCCAACAAAGTTTCCTATTAGGCTTCAACCACAGGATGCATCCAATGCAAAGAATTTTAAAGTTACATGAGCGATGAGGTCAGCCTGCAGCTGATTACGCTACACTGCTGCCAGGCTCGTTAGCGCTAACGAGCTTCTTCAGAGCTCGTTAGCGCTAACGAGCTTCTTCAGAGCTCGTTAGCGCTAACGAGCTCTGAAGAAAAACTGGAAAACGTGAACAGACCCAGCAGGACACGCTGGAAAACGTTTCAGCTTCTGAACTCTCCTTCAGCGCCGCTGGGAGTTTCATGTAGTTTATCGTAGTTTATTGTAGTTTATCGTAGTTTATTGTAGTTTATAGTGGTTTATTGTAGTTTATCGTAGTTTATTGTAGTTTATCGTGGTTTATCGTAGTTTATCGTGGTTTATCGTGGTTTATTGTAGTTTATCGTAGTTTATTGTAGTTTATCGTAGTTTATAGTGGTTTATTGTAGTTTATCGTAGTTTATTGTAGTTTATAGTGGTTTATTGTAGTTTATCGTAGTTTATCGTGGTTTATTGTAGTTTATCGTAGTTTATCGTAGTTTATCGTGGTTTATCGTGGTTTATTGTAGTTTATCGTAGTTTATCCTGGGCTGTGTCTCTGGGCTTCAATCATGCACTGATGTTAGCGAAACTAAGTGACACAACGATAAATGGATAAGCAGACGGCTGGTCTGGGCTCAGCCTGTCGATGAATTCATCCAGTCGCCCAACCTTACGTTCCAGTGATAAGACTTTTAAAAACCAGTGATCCCAGTGAGACGAGATATTACCGTTTGCTGTTTCCACAATATTCCACCTCCATGCAGCAAACCCTGCTAACCGTCCGGCTCTCAGCCAGTTCGTTGCTGCCTTCCTGGTTTTGCCTTCACTTTGTTGGCTTTCAAAGTTTCCGCCATTTTGCTTTGTTACGCTACTGGTGAGGCATTATGGGTAAGAGGCGCGTTAAAAGGACGGGTTTAAAGCATTAAGGAATTGATGTCGGGCCATTCGAAGGAAAATCGATTCACATCGATCACTGGATGTTTGAAACCCGGCAGCCGGGCCTGAGGTCCAGAACCTTCAGAACCTTCCTGGTTTTTCCAAAGCGGCAGCAGACTGAATCCTTCATCATCGTCATCGCCGTCTTACCTTCATCATCGGCCTGGTCGAACTCGGAGGAGGAGTGGATCAGCTCGTCTGCAAAACATCAACAACATCAGGTCAGCGGAGGATGTGACTCCATCCAGGAGCTGAACGGGTGAAAGGTCAGGGAGCCAGCTAGCAGCTCTGCAGATCCCACACATGCTGGACTTGAGCTGCTTACACCTTTACCTTCAGGGCCGTTCTCACTGTGTGTGGCCCCCAGGTGCTTCAGTTATGATGGTAATTATCAGAAATGTGTTTATGGTTAAATAAATCGATTGGAACATTAAAGCACAAATGATGCAGAAATTAATCTCTGCCTACGTTTACCGCCATTTTTAAAGAGTGTGGTTTTAATTTGCTCACCGGCTTCGTTCTCCGGCGAGGACAGAGGCGACATGTCGAAGGACAGGCCGTCGCCGTGGGAACCGGAGTTCTCGTTCAAGTTCAGGTAGGAATACGGCGCCGGCGGCTGCATCAGCGGACCCGTCTGGAGCAACTTGGGAAAATCCTCGGCGGGACTCCAGTCCTGGTCGCTGCCGCCATCTGGGGACCGGAACACGACAGCAGCTGGTCAAAGACCGGGCCAGCACGCACGGCCCGGTTGGTTCTACAGCAGCCCAGAGCAGACAAACCCAGACGGGACGGGAGGTCGCCAAAAACGACCTGACAAAAGCTGAGACCAGATCTACTCAGGCTGAAGATCCGGAGGGGAAGCAGAAGGAGACATGGAAACAGGAGTACAGCTGCTGACCTCTGGAGGGACTCATCATCAGGATGCGGTGCACCATCCGCTCCACCGGGCCCAGCCGCTTCTTCCTCAGGTTGGAGCCGTTGGGGCCCCGCAGGGCCAGCAGCCGCCGCTTCCCGTCGCACTTAAGGTCGGCCCACTTCTTCATGATCTGCCGCGTCTGAGAGGGACGAAGAGGGAGCGATCAGACAACAGCGGGCTGTGATTGGCCTAGAGGGACGGAGGAGGACAGAAGGACGGACCTCTCGGTGGTTCTCTCCCAGCCCGTTGATCCGATCCGTGACCTCGGTCCACTTCTGCTTCTTGGCGTCCACCGACACGCCGCGGTTAAACTTCTCTGGAGGAAAAACACTCAGGATGATGAAGAAGCACAAATAAAGCCTTGATCCAATGGGCTAGAATGGCCTAGTCAAAGCCCAGAGCTGAAGCTCTCGCTCCAGTCTAACTGTTTCAGTCCCAGCCAGGCCCAGAAATATTCATACCCCCATCAGATTCTGGCTGTGTCTTCATGTGCCGCCATGTTTGCTCTGAGCCAGTCGGGTCCAGACCAGCCTAACCTCCCCCCAGTTTACGTAGAAACCTACCCTAACTGGGACTTCATGGGAAAATGATCAGAACACGGTGTTGAAGTGATGCTCACTCCCACCTGCAGGTGGCGGTATTTCTCTCCTGATCAATCAAATCTGTTCTCCACAGGGAATCTCAAAAAAAGCAGAAATATTTCTAAAGCAGCTCCACAAAGTCACTGATTTTAATCCGGCATTATTATTAAATACTAAAACTACTTATAAATACTTTTATGAACTCGAGAAAGATCCATTTATTACTTCTGACAGAAACTAGCTTTGAATGAAAGTCATTTAAATTCAGGGTGTGAATAATTTGGGGCTAAAGATTCAGCAGCAGATCTTTATTTGTAGGAAATGATCAACTGTTTCATTTTCCTTCAAACTTTATCTGTGCGGCTCATTTCAGCAGCAGCGTTTCATAGAGCTTTACATCATAAACACAAAAACACAGAGCTATGCAACATAGAATCAACAATCCAAGCGTCACATTCAGTCATTAGATTCATAACTGAGTTTCTAATAAACTCCAACCAGCTGCTTTTAGTCCAGATTTAAAGGCTCTCAGTGTTTCAGCTGGTTTAGTTTTCTGGAAGTTTGTTCCAGATTTGTGGTGCATAGAAGCTGAATGCTGCTTCTCCTGGTTTAGTTCTGGTTCTGGATGCAGAGCAGAACCAGAACCTGAACCAGAACCAGAACCTGAGGGGTCTGAAGGTCGATGCAGCAGCAGAACTTTAATGTTTTGTGGTTCTGATCCGTTCAGTGATTTATAAACTAACATCAGGATTTAAAGTCTGTTCTCTGAGCTGTAGATCTAGATCTATAGCTCTAGATCGGTCCAGGGAGCGGTGGAGGACTGTAGATCTATAGCTCTAGATCGGACTTTAAACTGGGTTTTCTGCTCCATCTTCCTGGTTTAATGAGAGCAGCAGCTGCAGCAACAGCAGCAACAGCAGCAGCAGCAGCAGCAGCAGCTGCAGCAACAGCAGCAGCAACAGCAGCTGCAGCAGCAGCAGCAACAGCAGCAACAGCAGCAGCAGCAGCAGCAGCAGCAGCAGCAGCTGCAGCAACAGCAGCAGCAACAGCAGCTGCAGCAGCAGCAGCAACAGCAGCTGCTGCTGCTGCTGCTGTTTTTGTTATGAATCGTTTTTTTACTAAATGAAAATCTGAATAACTCAGGAGGCTACGATATTCAGGAGGAGACAGAAACGTTGCTATCAGCACAGGTTCTGATGCGGTTGCCGTGGAGACGGCGAGACAGAGGACTCACTGAGGAGGATGTGTCTGTTCTTCTTCACCTCATCCAGCAGCAGCTTCACCTCCGTGTAGGAGAACCGCGGTTTGGACCGGAACGCTTCCTTCACTCCTCCATGGACGCCGTCTTCCTCGTCTTCGACCCACGCCGCGTCGCCGCCGGGCGCCGCCACCTTCTGATCCTCTGGGAAATCCATCAGAACCGGGCCCAGACTCAGCCTGGACCTGCAGGGGGACAAAGGGGGGACAGACCCGTTGCTGCACCCGACAAACTCATGAAGTTTTCCATGCAGCCCAGTTAAGTTTTCCATTAACTGGGCTGAACAGTGGAACAGTTGGCAGCACTGGTGCCTCGCAGCAAGAGGGTCCTGGGTTCGATTCCCGGCCCGGGTCTTCCTGCATGGAGTTTCATGTTCTCCCTGTGCATGCTGGGTTCTCTCTGGGTGGCTTCCTCCCAAAAACATGACTGTCAGGTTAATCTCCAAATTGTCCTTAGTGAGTGAGTGTGTGTGTGTGTGTGTGTGTGTCCTGTCTGTCTCTGTGTTGCCCGGCGACAGACTGGCCACCTGTCCAGGTGACCCCACCTCTCGCAGCAGCACCTCCTGACCCCACCAGGGTCAAGGCTGGAAGCAGAAAGAGCCACTGGAAACCATCAGTCTGTGTAACTTTATAATGTTTTCACTTAGTGATAAAATTGCTGAAATAAATAGACTTTTTATTAATATTGTCATTTATTGAAATTTTCTCATGGTGCGTATTTGACCTCACTGTAAGGTCAGATATGCACCTTAAGTTCATATTTGTAAGATTATTTTAATGCTAATCTGCATGAAGACAACAAGCAAACATTAAGCAGAATTCCCCTTAAAATCTACAAACTACGAGTCTGAACAACCAGAAACTGTTTTAATTACAAAACTCACCCTTATCATTTTTAAAAAGTGACGATGCAGCAGAAAATCTGCAGTTTGTTACCATCCAAAAGAAAACATACAAAGACATTTTCATCTGATGGCTTTTATGTTTGGAAGCAAAACCCGTAAATATACTGATGAGGAAGCAGCTGAACACCAGCAGGGGGCAGCATAACGGGGCAGCTGGTCCTAGAGCAGATTAATCCTTCTATACATCGATGCGTTTCTTTGAGAATCGCTTCGCTTGCACGTTTTAAACTGGCCTGGAGGAACAAAGTTTGACTTTCTGCAGAACTGAACTGAACTATTAGCTGAATTAAGGACTATTAGAAGAATTTTTAGGTGATTCAGATTCATCCAAACTTCAGAAAAAGGTAAACGCTGTTTTATTTCTTCACTCTTTTACATGTTTATTTGTAAATCACTCAGTGAATGAATGTTACTTGTTTTGAAAAAAAATAGTAGAAAGCAAAACCAAAATATCTTGTTGAAAGTTTGATTTCAAAATGTTCACTGTAATATGTCAATACTGGTCATATTTACATTCGGCCCACGCAGACATCGTGAATGTAATAAATAACCTCAGTTATAAATAACTAATAAATAACTCCAGCTCGTTGTTATTGTCTTAATTTGACTAATAAAAGGCATTTAAATCTGCTCAGGTTATATTTAAATATGAATTGTTGCTGAACGTGTTGCTACTGTCCCGGACGGTCGTGGTAAATGCGGAAGAAACAGTTTGCGCATTTGTTAACGTGCTAATTTATCTGCTTTAAACCGAACGCTGCGCCGGTCACGTGTCCGCCGTCAGCCAATCAGCAGCGGCGCTGCGGGTCTTTGTTCAGCCTCTCCTCCCTGATGGCGGAGCCGGGCTGCTGCCGTCAGGATCCCCGCTAATCTGCGCCGCTTTAAAGCGTTTTTCGGGCGGAGAACAGATCGTGGCAGTCTCGGTGTGGACCCGGTCTAATCTGGGACGGTCCAGCCAGTCTGGGCTCCGTTTTCCGGCGTCGCTCGGAGGGTTAATCGCGGCTCTCGGTGTCAGACATGGAGGACAAAACGCTGCTGGTTTTTCCTTCGGCTTTCGCATTTTCACATTCCTGTCGCGGAAGCTGAACTTCCGCTGTTTGTTGCGGGTAAATAACGACGCCACGCAGCTCTGATGCGAACCAGAATGAGTCGAAAATAATTACCAGTAAAATAAAAATGGCGCTGTTCTCCTCCTCCTCCTTCTTTCTCTGCGGTTCTCCCGAAACTTCGTTGCGCAGACTCCGCACTAGTTTTTTTCCTTTCCTTAAACGCGCAACATTTTTACTCCAGCTGCGCGCCCCCTGCTGGCCTGGAAACCGTTTACACCAACCACTGCCTTTCCACACAAAACACAAAAGTCAAAAAGCTGAACTATTTCAGGGGAGAACTGGTTTTATTTTAGTTACAGATCATCACAATTAGCTTTCTCTGTCTGAAGTGAGTCTGAGGTAAAGTTCTCTTTCAATGACGTCATGCATGGGGGACACTACAACTAGTTGTCAATATGAGGGAATCAAAGCAACAAGATGGAGAAACATCACCTGCTACTGTACGCATAAATATCAGAAAATATGGTAACATTATAGAGGTTTGCGGAGTTGAAATCAAACTTATGTTCATGTCGTATTCATTACATTTTGTGGATTTAACGAAAGACATTAGTAGGATTTTTGTTAACGACCGAATGATTTTCTAATTCTGAATCAATAAATCGTCCCTTCATTTTAACCTTACAATCCTAAATTCACTATAAAAACAAAAACATATCAACATGGAAAAAAAGACGCTTCTGATACAACCAAACAATTAAACATTTAATATTTCAAGTAATAGTAATATTCTAGTGTTTTGTATTTTCTTTTGGTGACTCGTTTGGGTTCTCCTCAGATGACTCATTAGTGTGGACCGGTTCGTTGGTTCGCCTCCATGTCAGACGATGCACGGGAGGAAAGAAGAGAGTGACCGACACGGAGCAGTCCCATGTTCGGCCGCTTGGGGGCCCCAGTGATCTTTCTCTGAGAACAAATGCGTGTTTACCTCCTGGGCGCAGTGCCCGGCTACCCCGGAAGAGGGCGCCATGGCACACGCGTTTCCAGCCAGTCGGGACCATGAGAGGCGGAAGAAAGAGCTGAGGAGGGGGAGGGTTGACTAGTACTGGCCAAACTGGTGAGTGGACTGGTTTCTGGGAATATCAGCAGCTGTTACTCCTTCTATGATGTTCTAAACAGAAAAAAAATATTCATTTCCCCAAATAAGGAAACCTCAAGAAGCCTGATCAGGTTGTGTCGGTTGCTGTTGGCGGTGCTGCTGCGAGGACCTGGAGATGCTTTATAGGGGAAAAGTAAAGCGATTAAAAAAAACCTGCAGTCAGATTAAAGCACTTCTGGTCACTAAAGAATTGAAAACAAATGAAAAGAGGAACAAGGTCAGAGGTTCCTCTTCTGGTATCTGCTCAGGACTCTAAGCAGGTCAGCTGGTCTGTTCTATCGCCTCATGAGGTTGTTGGCTTTCTGGTTGGCGGCGTCGATGCGGGAGACGTTCAGGTTGGCCTGCAGACAAAGACAGGAAACAGGTGCTTCATTACAGGAAGTAAGGCATCACCAAGAGCAGTCTGGGATATTCTACAGCACTGGTATTTTCATTAATTTATTGCTTGTTTTTCATGAATCAGTGGGATTTTGATGGTTCTGCTTCTGCAATGACTGTTTTGTGGTGCTTGAGTAAAGGGGGCTGTGTCACTTTTCTTCGACTTCGTCCTTATCCAGTGTGTCTGATCAACGTAGTGAAGTTAGTGGCTGTAATGGGACTAAATGAGAAAATGTTCAAGCTGTGCAATACTTTTGTGTGGAGTCTCTCTGCTGACTCCTACCTGAAAGTTATTAAGTCTGGTTCACACAGCTAGACTTTAGGCTGATTTCGCTCCGATTTTCCCTTCCACCAATCTTAAGAACGAACCGAATATTGTAACTGGCCTTAAAGATAATCGTCAGAGATCTTCCTGTCGTGTGTTCAGAGTGATCCGGTCTGATCAGAAGAACGTTGAGACGCTTGGATCTAAACTCAGGGATATTCAACATGTTGGATTGTCTTGACCCGACATCGCAGCGTGTGGTGCTCCCCAGCGATAATGCAGCCAGTCGAATCAGAAACGAGGTGATGGAAACACGGAGGGGAAACTAAAACGGCTCAGGAAGTCCAGTGGAGGTCCTCCATTAAGTTTAGTCCACAAACAATCACTACCGCTTCTTCCTCGTCGGCCATGTTTGTTTACTCTGAATTCATATTTGATCTCAAGTGGCTTATAGATTTCCCGTCTGACTCTTGAATGTTGGTGAGTGAAATCGGTTTGTGTGCTTTGTGTCGCCTTTGCTGTCACACCGCAGGACCAAACCTGTTATTTCTATCATCATCTGTGGAGTCTCTCAGGTTTGTAAAATCTTGCTGTGTGAACCAGCTATCAGTTTGAGTTAATTGGAGTGGTGATTCCCTGTTTGTTAGCGTTTTTAAAAACATTTTTCCAGCTCTATCCTAACAGCGATGAGTCGTAGCCTTCATACCGCCTCCCGAATGCGGTCAATCTGATCTTTCTGTGACTCCAGCTCATTGCCGATGTCCAGAGCCATGCTTTTCAAATTTCCCACGATGCTCCCCACGTGTGCCAGGTTCTCCTCCATCTCATCCTCTCGGGCGTCGTCAGTCACCCTGAAACAAAGGAGGCAGTGTGTGTGTGTGTGTGTGATGACGTCGCATGTTTGAGCAGCTGCCTGGGGGAGTTAATGACGGCTTGGATTACCTCCAGGTTGTCAGGATGAAAGCAAACACCCACCAGGCTGCTGCCTCGCTAGCTGCTCTGTGTACCTGCGGATGTGTCCTCCACTCATCATCATCTGCTCTCGCTGGTCGACGACCCGAGACGTTGGAGGCTGATTGGCTATAACCACATCCTGATTGGAGGCTCCGCCCCAAACTGCCTTGTACGCCCTGCTCTCCTCGAAGGCTTTCAGTCTGAGAGGAGAAAGTGACCTCGTCAATGACCTCTGATTGGCTACAGCCTGTTGATGTCAGGTACGGTATTGAGCATACTCAGTTCCTTCATATCTTCCTTCCTGTGTTACACCTGATCTGTTCCATTGTTCTCCAGACTTTCTGTCAGCCTGTCAGAGTCTTTCTCTGGACTCTGTTCAGTCCTGATTCATTACTAACCATGAAATAAATTCTCATGTGTTTAAAACAAGGATTAAAGTAAGCAAAGTGGATAAAAGACATTATCTAGCCAACATCAACAAATTACTTTTTAAAAGTCATTTATTCAGAATAGGGTGATAACCTAAAGGAGTATCAGCTGGAGTAAAGAGTTTTCCTCCAGAGGAGGGACCGCTGGAGGAACGATTGAACGAGAAGAAGTCTGCTTCAAATCAAAATCTAGAAATGGTCAACAGCAAGTACTATGTCCTGTATTTCTGAAGTTATTGGTAATTAGGTGCAAATCGCCTGAAGTCGATGCTTGAGAAGAAAGTTTTCATATAGCAGCTGGTTGAAAGTCACTTTTTTGGAACCAAAATCTGATTTTCTGTATTAGGTTACATCGTTCTCACTAGCCTAGTTCAGGCCACTTTAATCCAAGTCCAGACCATCTGCCTAGTAATCGACCTCTGACCTCTGGTCCTCCAAACCTCGGTCTGGGTTCGGTTGAAGTGAACTCTAGTCCGGTTTCAATGTGAACGCCAAGCGGACCAGAGACCTCTCCAAAAGCAGGAAGTGGACTACAGCACAGGGCATTCTGGGTAAATACAAACAAAGCTAACATGCTAACCTAGTGTTAGCAGCAGAAATGGCTCATGGTCTTTAGCCAAAGACTAAAGAGAAATCCTCCAACCGCTAAAACCTGACGCCCCCATTTTGTTTCCATTTGGTGAAGAAGGAAGTTGTGCTGGGTGTCTTCAGAGGATTTTGTGGCATTTCCTTCAGTGATTCTTGGTGCAGCGCCCCCACAGGCCAGGAGGGGAACAGGTTGGTTTGACTCAGAGCAGAGAGAGAACCACAGCAGCTGGAGGTGGAGAGATGATTAGGTTCTAATAGACCTAGGTCTATCAGACCATCAGGAGTTTAAACAACTTAACACAGTGTTATTTTTGGTATTCTTATTGAAACAACTTCCGTTTTTGTGACACGTTGCTTGAACCAAAGGAATCAATATCAATGTTATATAATATTTTAATTAGAAAAAGTTTAAATGACTTTCAGAAATCCTGGAGAACAACTGAAACAGATTAGAAGCAAATCTGGCTGCTCAGAAGGAAAATAAATGAGGGCGGGGTCTCTAGAAGCAAAGCGAACTACAGAAGCTCTATGCGAACCTGCTAGCTGGTTAGCTACTGGTTTACTGAATGGGGGAAGTGGGAGCGTCACCTCCACCTACTTTGCACAACTGCAGAGGCCGCAGCACTTCCCCAGGTCAGTGAGGTTTTTCTCTGCCTCCTTCATATCAGAGTTGATCTGATCCAAGCCTTCCTCTATCCGCTCCAGTTGCTCTGAGGAGAAGGAGGAAGCAGAAAACACAGAAACAAAGGAGCCAGGCAAGGTCAAAAGAAGCTGCAACTATTAACTGAAAAAGCAGCAACTTAAACTCTAATGCTGCAGAACTCATAACTACGGCACAATCTGGACCAGCAGGTGGCACTAGAGGTGGTATTCCAGTCTGGTGCCCAGTTCCATCAAGTTTCCTCCTGATCAAGAGACTTGGTGGTTCCAACCAGACTGGAGTCTGCTGGTGTTCAGTGATCCTGAACGAGAGAATTCTGATTTTAACGTGAGATCAGATGGTTTCTGATACAGCTGGGACCAGGAGGAGGCAACCGGCAGAGACGGCCGTACTTCCTGAGTGGCCATACGCAGAGGCCGCAGCACTGAGCCATGTCCGTCAGGTTCTTCTCCGCCTCCCTCATGTCCCTGTTGATGGAGTCCATGCCCTCCTTGATCCGCTCCAACTGCTCTGTGAGGAACAGGAAGTTCAACTAGCAAACACGGACCGGTACAGTTCAGACCCACATGGACAGGGTCAGACCTGGTCAGTCTGAGTCTGAGAGGGGAGCCACTGGAGACAGACTCTGGATCCATCCATCCATCGATCATCCATCCAGATGGATCTTATCATTTAGCCGCTACAGTTGTATTATTAGTTAGTCTAGTCTCAGTCTGGGGATGTACGATATATCGGCATTGACATCCGCATCATTCAATGGGTAAAATGAGGGATTTTGGTGCAAGGCAATAAATGGATTTTATCAGTTCACAGAATTTTCTGTTGAAGGTCAAACTTTTGGAAAACCTGATTATGGAGGCTTGTCAGCAACGGACTGCTTGGGCTTCTGTTGTGACGTCAGCTGAACAGCCCTGGTAGTTTTATCGGAGATGACAGAACAGTGACAGGTCGGTGGCCAATGCGTCGGCTCTTTGAAGTGAAAGACTTCGGCACAGCAGCGCAGTGTGCAGCACACCATGAGAGGTGGAGACACAGCTCGCCCTTGCTGCTCAGCTCTCACTCTCTAAGACTATGCTCACAGCAGAACTTTGTTTTGATTAGCATGGCAGTCTCGTGCCCTGTCACATGTGAGGATATGGAATCATAGTATAATATGAAAACAGAGAAGGGGACAGATGGTACGCACAGGTGAGTCCATCCCTCAGTCAACAAACAGGTGAGGAGCAGAGTGCATCACAAAACCACAGAAATATAACAGATACCTGCAGAGAAGCAGCATCTGGCTGAAGATTAAAAGTGTTATATAAAATAAATTATCATTATTGGTCTAGATTTGTTTGCAGTGTTTTGTTCATTTGTTTTTGCTAAAAATGAAAGGTTTGATTAAAATAAAATACAAAAATGGCTGCTTTCGTAACAGAACAAATACATAAAATTAAGCAAGTGTAAGTCTTCTCATATAGGAAGCATTGAATGCCAAAGGATTATCATGCAAAACATTCCTACTTCCCAACTTATGTTAATATGAGGCTGCAGATGATAAAAAATTAAGAGCTTTTGGGAGCAGAAAGAAGCAGCTCTCTGAAAAGAGCCCAACTTCCTGTCACTAAAACAGAAACGTCATCATAGATACTGCAAACAAGCAAAGTCACCAACAGGGAAAACATCTATTTTAGTCAAACTGTTAAAGAAGGCGACCAAAATTGAACAAAACTCCACTTGTGAGAAGAAAGCATAAACCTGTTTATCCTTTAGATTAATTCAGAAGTATTGTGACGAAGTTAAAGTATTGTGACGAAGGCGAAGTATTGTGTGAAGTATTGTGACGAAGTTGAAGTATTGTGACGAAGTTGAAGTATTGTGACAAAGGTGAAGTATTGTGACAAAGGTGAAGTATTGTGACAAAGGTGAAGTATTGTGTGAAGTATTGTGACGAAGTTAAAGTATTGTGACGAAGGTGAAGTATTGTGACGAAGGTGAAGTGTTGTGACGAAGGTGAAGTAGGTGAAGTATTGTGACGAAGGTGAAGTATTGTGACGAAGTTGAAGTATTGTGACGAAGTTGAAGTATTGTGTGAAGTATTGTGACAAAGTTGAAGTATTGTGACGAAGGTGAAGTATTGTGACGAAGGTGAAGTATTGTGACGAAGGTGAAGCATTGTGACGAAGGTGAAGTAGGTGAAGTATTGTGACGAAGTTGAAGTATTGTGACAAAGGTGAAGCATTGTGACGAAGGTGAAGTAGGTGAAGTATTGTGACGAAGTTGAAGTATTGTGATAAAGGTGAAGTATTGTGACGAAGTTGAAGTATTGTGACGAAGGTGAAGTATTGTGACGAAGGTGAAGTGTTGTGACGAAGGTGAAGCAGGTGAATTATTGTGACGAAGGTTAAGTGTTGTGACGAAGGCGAAGTATTGTGACGAAGGTGAAGCAGGTGAATTATTGCGACGAAGGTGAAGTATTGTGACGAAGGTGAAGCATTGTGACGAAGGCGAAGTATTGTGACGAAGTTGAAGTGTTGTGACGAAGGCGAAGCATTGTGACGAAGGTGAAGTATTGTGACGAAGGTGAAGTATTGACGAAGGTGAAGTATTGTGACGAAGGTGAAGTATTGTGACGAAGGCGAAGTATTGTGACGAAGGTGAAGTAGGTGAAGTATTGTGACGAAGGTGAAGTATTGTGACGAAGGTGAAGTATTGTGACGAAGGTGAAGTATTGTGACGAAGGTGAAGTAGGTGAAGTATTGTGACGAAGTTGAAGTATTGTGACGAAGGTGAAGTATTGTGACGAAGGTGAAGTATTGTGACGAAGGTGAAGTATTGACGAAGGTGAAGTATTGTGACGAAGGCGAAGTATTGTGACGAAGGCGAAGCATTGTGACGAAGGTGAAGTAGGTGAAGTATTGTGACGAAGGTGAAGTATTGTGACGAAGGCGAAGCATTGTGACGAAGGTGAAGCATTGTGACGAAGGTGAAGCATTGTGACGTAGGGGAAGAATTGTGACGAAGGTGAAGTAGGTGAAGTATTGTGACGTAGGGGAAGTATTGTGACGAAGGTGAAGTAGGTGAAGTATTGTGACGAAGGCGAAGTATTGTGATAAAGGTGAAGTGTTTTGATAAAGGTTAAGTATTGTGACGAAGGTGAAGCATTGTGACGAAGGTGAAGCATTGTGACGAAGGTGAAGTATTGTGATGAAGGTGAAGTATTGTGACGAAGGTGAAGCATTGTGACGAAGGTGAAGCATTGTGACGAAGGTGAAGTATTGTGACGAAGGTGAAGTAGGTGAAGTATTGTGACGTAGGGGAAGTAGGTGAAGTATTGTGACGAAGGGGAAGAATTGTGACGAAGGCGAAGTATTGTGACGTAGGGGAAGAATTGTGACGAAGGTGAAGTAGGTGAAGTATTGTGACGTAGGGGAAGTATTGTGACGAAGGTGAAGTAGGTGAAGTATTGTGACGTAGGGGAAGTATTGTGACGAAGGTGAAGTAGGTGAAGTATTGTGACGTAGGGGAAGTATTGTGACGAAGGTGAAGTAGGTGAAGTATTGTGACGAAGGCGAAGTATTGTGACGAAGGTGAAGCATTGTGACGAAGGTGAAGTATTGTGACGAAGGTGAAGCATTGTGACGAAGGTGAAGCATTGTGACGAAGGTGAAGCATTGTGACGAAGGTGAAGCATTGTGACGAAGGTGAAGTATTGTGACGAAGGTGAAGTA
>CAEGAE010087473.1:0-43914 GCA_903067095.1 Girardinus metallicus | reverse complement strand
GGAAGCCGGAGAACCCGGAGAGAACCCACGCATGCACAGGGAGAACATGCAAACTCCGTGCAGAAAGACCCCGGGCCAGGAATCGAACCCAGAACCTTCTTGCTGCAAGGCAACGGCTCTACCAACTGTGCCACTGTGCAGCCCTCAGATAATCCAAATCAAAAAAAGTTGATAAAAAGATACATGGATTTCTTCAGTTTTTACATATAAGATATAAGTATTAACTTTCAGCCCCTTTTAATATAAGACACCTAAATAATATCCACTTGAACCAATTTCCTCAACTAACTGGTAAGTAAAACCTACCATATCTGTATAAATACAGATCCTCAGATCTGAGACTATGTTTACAAGAAAACTATTAGTTCCTGTTTGTAGTTCTCCATGAGCCATGTAGGAGAAATACTTTAGAGTGGCGCAGAGCTTCACCTTCCAGCAGGACAACAACCCTAACTGAACAGCCAGTGGTACATTGAAGTGACTTAGACCAGGGGTCGCCAATGTCCTACAGCTTCTAGAGAAGTCCCAGGTCCATCACACATGAAACAAATTGCTGAGTTACTTCCTGAGCATACTGAAATGTTCTAGAGAGTCTTGCTAATGATCTGTTATTTAATTCAGAGCCACAGTCAGACATTTTTGGACACTGACACTCAAGGTCTACAGTTTGAGAACCCTGGCGTGGAATAAAGCAAGCAAGGTATTTGAACTCTGGGGTAGTTATTTGAACTCTGTGGTAGTCAAGACCACAGAGTTCAAATACCTTGAACTCTGTGGTTCAAGGTATTTGAACCACAGAGTGGTTCAAATACCACTCTGTTGTAGTCACCACAGAGTAGAGGTTGACTACCACTACACTGTGGTAGTCAGGACCACAGAGTTCAAATACCTTGGCTCGCCGATCACGTCAGAAGCATACACCCAACAAGACGTGGTTTAAATGGTGACAAGTCACCAGAGTGCTGTGAAATAAGAAGATGCCGAACACAAGCAAATCCACAGCACAATAGAATGTAGAAGCTCAGGTGGTCTGACCAGATTTGACCACGTCATGAACAAGGATGAGAGAGGAAGACTCAAAGTAGCTCCCTTCACTGCCACGATGAGGAAGGACCTGTTGTAGTGGTATGGCCACGCCATTCGCAGCAGTGACGATTCTGTGGCTAAGATATCATTATGCCTCAACCCCATTGGAAAAAAACAATGTTAGAACCCAAAGAAATGCTGGATCACTGGCATCATACATGACACAAAGACAGAAGACCTAGCCCTGGAGGACACTAGGGACAGGGCCAAGTGAAGACAGAGGACCCTGCACCCCTACAGACTTTAAATAGACAGGAACAGTGTGAGCAAAGAGAGGTGTAGATTAAAACATATTCATACGTGAGAAAGGTCTGGAGAAAGTCCAGACCTTTCTGGAGAAAGAAAGGGTTCTGTCCATTAATGTGGAAAGCTGGTACAGATATACTTCTTTCCACTTGAGATTTTCCTCAGACGCTAGTCCTCAACAGCAGTTCTACATTAAAATAACACGAATGCTTCCAGGTGCTGATGATAAAGGTTTAAACCACAGCTTCCTGAGAAGGGTGGTCCTTGTCTGCTGCAGCCATCTCTGATGTCTGAAGTTACAGCTCCTTCTTACTCGACAGCCTGAAACTGAGGAGCTCCAACGAGGGTGGTGCTCCTCTGAGTCAGATTTGTTTAGCTGGCCAGACGAGGTGGCAGTATCACCTTCCAACCCCACACCCACCATCCTCAGACACCGTACAGTATCTCCTCATTATGTCAGGTCTGATATGCAAAGTAACTCCAGGAGCCACTGTTGCGTGGCGGTGTCTGACAGGAGTAGCATTTATGAGACTGTGTGTGTGACCTTGTATTCGATGCATTGTAAGGACCAGTATTCCGACAAATACTACATTGTAAGGACCGACTTCTCCTTACAGATCCCATAAGAAGAGTTGCAGTTTTTGGGTTAGGGGTTAGGTTTAGGACAAAGGTGTGAATTGAACTTAGGGTTAGGGTTGGGCATGTACTGATAAATGGAGTTACTAAAATGAATGGAAGTCATTACAAAGCCTTCAGTTCATATAAAAGTGCAAGGATGTGTGTGTGTGTGTGTGTGTGTAGGTGGGCGTGTACATGTGTGGGTGTGCCCTTTCCTGTTTCACATCCTCAATGGCCTCCAAGCCAGTGACAAGACAGTAGGTCATAGACTTTACGTTGAGTTTACACCCAGGTCAGCATCATCTCACTGCACCGATAAACAGACGCATCTTATCCAGCTCTGGGAGGCTCTTCTTAGTGCCCGATCCAATATGGAAATGTAGTCAAATGGTCAACCGGCGCCGGATACTGCCTGGATACAGACACTGCACAGTCAGGACACCCCTCCTGGATCTTCCTCTCAAGCTGCAGGTTGTGTTTGTTTACACCGAAAGCACTCGTGCGAATAAATCTACCCGGCTACGTTTTGTTTAAGCTGAATTTCCACTTGAGTGCTCCTTGGGTTTCTTGTCACTCTTTCAGTTTTCATACATCAGGGAAAGTGTGCTTTGTGCTGGAATCAGTGGAGGGAGAAAATCAGCCAGCCATTTGGCCACAGTCCTAATTGGCAGCGTGTCTGTTGACGGGTTGCTGACGAAGCACAATCCACAGACAGGTCTGGCCTCTCTGTTTCTCCTCTCCACTGGGGTTTATAAAAACACGCATCAGAAAAATCTCCTACTAATCTTCAGGAACGAAAAAGAAACCCAACTGGATCCCTTTGACATTTTGAAGAGAGGGAAAAAAATGTAACAGAGGGACTAACCAAGGTTGGAGAAAGGCCATCCCTAATGAGGTGGGAGTGTTGGAGGGAGTATTGGCGTTTAGGCTCGTGCCAGTTTCCTGTGTCAGGGTTGACCAAGTTTTTAAAAAGTTATAGTTTCCACTGAAATTAATAGCGTTATTAAAGTCTAAAGAGAAAGAGATGGAGCAACTTTAGTTCTGTCAAGCTAGCCAGCTAGTTTGTTGCTCCAGACGTAGCTGACTGAAAGAAGGCCACTACAGTTTTCCTTCACTTACAAAACAAATGCAACTGATGCTCTAAAAATAACACTTCCCCATTACTGAATAATAGTTTAATAAACCAGCTGCTTAAGGTGGTGGAAACATTTAATTTTTATTATCATAAATGCTGATTTTATTGAGACTTTTGTGCAACGGAGTTAATAAAAGATTCAACACAAAGTAACACTCCGGCCCCACACACATGTATCAGAACAACATTACCACTTTTAGTGTATTTTATTGGGGTTTTATGACTTTTTTTTATTTTTAAATATTTATACATATTGACTGAGGCAGTTTGAAGCAGTTTAGTACAAACTATATTTGGGGCACAGCAAACATGGAAGAAGTCACTCTGACACAGATCATACCTCCACCTCGTGGCGGCAGCATCATGGTGTGGGTAGACTTTTTCTTTGTTTTTAGCTGGTAGTCCATCAAGAACATTTGTTAGAGGCTTTAAATGAGTTAAGACATTCAACTACGAGCAAGATGACCCTAAACGTACAGTGAGACCAACCATTGAATCGTTTAGAACTTTGCATGAATGTTGTAGAATGGCCCAGTCAAAGTCCAGATCTGAATCTCATTAAATATATATGGCTAGACTTGAAAATTGTTTTTCAAAGGTGCTCTCCGACCAATCTGGACTGAGCTGGAGCTGTTTTCCAATAAAGAAATGTTAATGAGCAAATAAATATGCACCAAGACTTTCAGCTGTTGAAGAAGTTGGAGAGGAATGAATACTTTTGTGAGGCACTGCATCTCCAATCAGTCCTCCTCCTCTTCTCATCCTTTTTTACAGTCTTGTTATGTAACCAAGACTTTCAGGTCCTTTGTAAAGATACAAACTCTTTACTTTTGCTGAAGAGTAGGTTAATCTGATGGGTTAATCTGTTTACAGGTGCAGCCAGATGCTGTAAGCAAGTTGCTGCCTCTGGACAACCAAAAAGTGTGTGACGGGAATCCATCACTAGTAACAATAATTGGTTGCAAGTGTAACAAATAACGTGTTGTGTTCCAGTAGTTGTTAACTCCAT
Source organism: Girardinus metallicus (assembly GCA_903067095.1). Classification (NCBI taxonomy): domain Eukaryota; kingdom Metazoa; phylum Chordata; class Actinopteri; order Cyprinodontiformes; family Poeciliidae; genus Girardinus; species Girardinus metallicus. Next base: position 39,820 of record CAEGAE010087473.1, on the reverse strand, counting down.
GCCTCTTTCAAGGAATGTTCTAAGAAAAATAAATAGAAGAATAATGTTTCAGGCCCACGGGGGGCTCCGCTTTGAGATCAGCTGAAGCGTTAGTAACTCCTCTAAACGGGAGGGACGGGGAAGGGGTTTAAAAGGTGAAACTGGCTTTTGGCTAAGTGCAAAGGGGAAACAGATGAATGTTGGACCCATCAGGGAATGACCCTACATCTTAAAGTACAGTCTGTTGTTGCTCTGCAGTCCACTCACACTGACTCTTTTAATGTTACATCACTGTCCTCATGCTGTGAGCGCTCTTTCAGCAGCTCTAAAATGCAGCTTTCATTGAAGTGACGAAGTTGAAAGTGCCATTGCTGGGTTATTTAACTTTTTTTTCTTCTGTCTTTTTTTTTTTTTTTTTTAGCCCTTTTTGACCCCTCCAGCATAATTTGTAAGGAAATTATCGACACATCAAGCATGCATTCTTCCTCAGCTCTGCAGCGTGTTGAGCGGGGGTTTTCCCTCTGGTCGCGGCGGCGGTGCAGGCCTCTCTGTTTTTGGTTGCGGTCGGGCTTGTTTTGCAGGATGTGGTTGTTTCACAAATGCAAATTTAATACTATGAAAAGTTTTCTGTTGATACTATTTGCCGAAATTGATCCCTCAGGATTGACAAAACGTGACGCTAAGTAATGAAACTTTGGGGTTGCTAAAAAGCACTGTTCCAGTCATACTTACCACTTATTGCACTGGTATGCAAATGATATTCATCTGTCACCATTCATAAAGTCAAGTTAATTTGTATAGCACATTTCAGCAACAAGGCAGTTCAAAGTACTTTACATGATAAAAACATAACGCTATAACCAATTATGAAACATATTTTTTCAAATGCCGTCATCAAACCCATCAGGAATAATCATCGTCGACGCGACTAATGATAAACGCATGGCTCAGTTTCTCAAGATTTTGCTGGGAAATTGGTCCATTACATGTTTTTCAGTTTACAGAAGGCCGTCTTCGTAATCGTCTTAATGTGTGTCTGAATGTTCACACCTATACACCTTGAGGGGGGGGAGGCTGGAATCAAACTCACCAATGTCCGGTCGTCCGAAACACAGCTCGTTTGCCTGCTGGGCCTTTCTCAACAGTTCACTAGTTGAGACAGGCTCAACTAGTGAACTGTTGGGCACTAGTCAGCTGACAGCTTTAACTTGAACACTACAAAGTGGGGCAGGTTTTTGTGATTGATCCATTTTTTATGCCAGTTAATATTGAACCATTACAATCAGTATATTATCAACGTAGAAAGTACTGTCGCTGTTTTATTAGCAAAACATATTAAATTGAATGTATTTATACATTTTTACATTACATTGTTTTTTATTTCCTGTCAAATTTTATACTTAAAATGTCTGCACATTGACAGCAAGTTGTAAGTCAATTTTCTTGACTAATAAACTGGATTCTGAAAAATAAATAAATAAATAAAACTAGGAGGGAGAAAAAAGAATTTAATTTTTCTTTTTTACTATTGAAAGTCTTATAAGAGTTTAGTTGGTGAGGTATTTCTGAGAAATATTTGTTTTTAGATCAGGGCAACTCTAGTTGTGTCGAGTGCAGTGCAGGGTGAATACAAAGACCGTAAAGGTTAGGATAATTCATACATCCGGCCACTGGTGCGTTCCCTGTAATCAGAACTCGGCTTTGGGAATGACGTCACATCCACATGCATGTTGGAAAACCATTGAGATACAAATTGTTGTTTTCAGTGACCAGGCTAACTGCGATTAGCAAACCAATGGTGTATTTCATTCAAAGGCCGTAGCATCACTATCACCAACAGATTGTATTTTATTCTTTGTGAGACAAATTTAACGAGATACAAATCAGCAGAAGATTATAAAAAAGTTTAGTAAATAAACTGTTGGTACATGTTTGTAGAGCAACAACAGCCATATTGGATTTCAAGGTTGATGTTAAAAAGAAACTTTCATTTAAAACTTCGTAGAGCGATGTCAATGGAGTGAAAACCAAGGTTTTTCCGATTGTGAAAACTGTGTTTGTGTTATTACTTCTTATCAGCTTTGAGGGGAAATGATTTGAGAAACTTTAGGATTCGGGGTTGTCTGGTTTTAATATTCCCCAGACTACTAAGCCTTCAACTCCCGTTAGTATAGATAGGCTTAGCGTTTTGGAATATTCACATGATATCCTTTCAATTTTAATAAACCTCTGCCATCAGAACTGTTAAAACCGACTGTGCAAATAGCATATGACGTGTGAAATCCCTTGGGATTTTCTTTTTCTTCCCCTCTGTTTTTACATGGAATGTGCAGTAACTTCCAGAAGTCTTTGGATTCATATTTTGCATAAAAAAGGCTCACAGAGTTTAGGATTCAGACTTAAAATAATTAACTTGTTTTCTTGTTTTGTTTTTTGTCAGGTTTGTTTCACCTTAAAACTAGATTTGGACTTCAGTCTCATACTTAAAGTTTTCTCATTTCTTTACAATAATAGTTAAAGATATTTAAACCTTTTTATTAGTCATTGTTTGGACCACTGAAAATAAATATCTGCTAATAATCATTGGGACTTTTTTTTCCTCCATTAGTTTGCATTATTTAGTACATTAATACTAACTAAAGTACTAGTGCAAATAAAAATAACTTGTGGAGAAGAAATTAAAGTGAGCAATGACTCTGACAATGTGTGTACCATAATAAAGAGAAGAGAAATATACCTAAACATCATTCTACTATAAAACAAATGTAATGTTACAGTAGCATAAATAAAAGTAAACCAGTTGAATTCATGTCAAATGAAACTCTGTTTCCAATTCGGATTTTTCAATCTGCTTAAACCATTCACTACACACTTCTTTAAGTCATATTTGATATATAAAAATGGATTTACGTGCTGTAAAATGGCACTATGTGCCTGTAAAACACATAATGCTGCCCTTTTAAAATTTTGTATTCGCAAACGAACTTTACAAAAAATATTTTGCATCTTTTGTATGAAATACACAAAATTGCAAATGTACCTTGTCTAGAGGATGTAGATAAAATAGAGACTCCCTTCAGATGTAGGTGATCTAACAGAACGTCTCTGGACACATGGACAGCCATAAGAGGGATTTTTGACATGTATTTAACTCTGATGTCCCTTGTCTTCAAGAAGTCAGCGCGACGCCTTGGTCAGTAACATTTTATCTCCACAGTAACCGAATGTTATACTGGCTAGTGGAGGATGAAATGCCGCTTCGTTTTAACTTATAGGCACCACAACAACAGGATATCTGTTGGTGGACCCGCTGCTCTGTCATCTGGACGGAGGGGTTGCTGGCTGCCAAGCTCGCAGGACAAATCCAGCTGGATTCAGACGTGTTGCCATGGAGAGAGTGATAAACAAAAACACAGCAGTCTCTTGTGTACGGACGGAAACGCTGTGTGCACTCGCATAGTTTCCATGGGAAAAACATGAGCAGGAAAAAGCAACGGTCTAGGAGTGTCCAGCTAATGGTCCTGATGTCCAGCCTCCGTCTTCAGGCAACCCGCATTCAATGCAATTCAAAAATATGTTCTACCAAAACGAAATGAAATATTCTAACTCAGATCATCCAAGTGTCTTCAAAGAGACGCTGTGGGCAGGTAGGGTCTTTGGTAGCAGGTTGTAGGTCAGGTATTATTTGAGTTTTGAGATGCTAATCAGCTGCTCCAACTTGTAGAAACAATACCTTGTTGCCATGGTTGCTCATTAAAACAATAGACTAAAAGTTAAAAAGTAAGTGCAAAACTGTCCAACTCTTCAGCAGCAGTATAAAGAACAAAGTACTTTATTAAATTAGTGGTTGGTAGTTTTAACGTGCAAGTATAAATCTGACGTTTCACAGATTTGACAATAATTTTGTCACCCTATGAGCAACAATTTTGAGCAAAATTCTTGAGGTTTTGGTCAAATTCCATTTCATTAATATTTGACTGAATGTTCACTTCTGGGTGGGGTTGTGTGGTGAAGTTCTGTTTCTCTACCCTTAGTGACGTCAAAAGGTTAGTTAAGGGGTAGACTTAACCAACCAGGGGTGTGAGTGTAAAGGTTACGGTAGGAACCAGGAAGTAATCAGGTGGGGACAAGATATGTGGTATTACCTGTTGTCAGACACCTTAGTAGGAGCATTTTCACCAATTTTCGTATCTTTAATAAAGCATTAATACATCAACTAAAGGGATAAACCAATCATGAAGTTATCTAGATGATCCCTTTCTCCAGAGGAAGTTATTGTTTTCAGGATTGATGTTAGCTTGACTAAGGATGGTTATATAGTTTTTTGTCTACTTACTAAGCAGGTTGAGCTCTAGCTGTCCCTGTAAATTTCAAAACCTTCACTATTTTCAGTAGCTAACGAGGCCACGATGTTTTCCCATGAAACCTGGTCGGTTTCAGTTGAGCAGCTACAGCTGTCCAGCAGTTCTTAGCAGCTCTCCTATAATTGCATTTTTTATTAATTAGATGCAGAATAATCATTTGACTCCAAGTGTCGCATGACTCACCAATGTTTTAATCATTTCTCATTTACGTTTGCTGCTGAAAAATAAAAATCCACATGATTTCCCAGAGGAGCATGTAGGAAGAGAAGAACAGCTCATTCGAAAGATTGCGTGAGGTCGAGTGTTCATCGGTCTGGCATAGAGTAAACAAGACATCACATGGATTCCACACAACACGTGTTTAGCTGTAAATGACTGATGCTGTGAGGAGGATCCAGAAGTCCTGCAGGAATCGGAAGACACTTTTCGATTTCAGCTTCAATCAGACCCTCAGCTGTTGAGAAGTGATTGCTCGATGGACTTGTGAACTCTGTTGATATTTTAAATTTGACCTTTTTGCTAACATTTTCCTGTGATGTATGTAAAGTGACAGTTCGACGCAATGAAGTTTACCAGAAGTCACCTGCGCTGACTTTATTGGTTACTGGGAGTTCTGTTGCAGACTTGTTGGACTTCGGAGAATATGATTGAACTCCTTAGTTCCCTACTACAATTGCACAAGTTTTAAATATTTAAACACGCATGTACAACTGAAAGGGGTGTACGCAACATTTTTTGTATGAATACATACATTGCCACACCTCTACTATATGTTATCAAAAGGTAGATAACATAGATATCATACGATGGTATGAAGGTACGATGATAAACACATCCAACAAAATGTACTTTAATGCGCTGTTTTTATTGCAGTACATTTCAAAACAACGTAGCTACACAGAAGCCAAATGAGGATCATCTTTAATTTACTTAATTTTCATTTGGTTTTAAAACTCCAAAGTATATGTAAGAACATTTAGCACTGCTTTTTGGTGTAATAGTACTAATTGGATTTGGCAGGTAAGAGAAGTGGAAGTCAGTCTTGGCCTGAAAATGCCCGATCGGTCCGTCTCCCAGTGCAGCAAACTTATTCATCATCTTTAAAGAGAGAAGACATGACTATTTTTCAGTGATTCAGAAATATGAATTAGATAATCCCAGTGCAGAAATAATAAATATGAACAAAACAAAAATAGAAGTTGTTCAGGTAGGGATTCATTCCAACACTTCAAGCCTGAATCGCACCGATCAGATGGCTTCAGCCTCTGAACCCAGACATCCTTGGAGGAAAAGTGAGGATACGGACGTCGGGATCCACCAGCCTGAGCCTGTGAACATGAAAGCGTGTGGAAGGGTTGCAGTCTGAGCTTGCGTTTTCAACATTTAGATGTACGTGGGTGGGCGAGCTGTTAGGAGGAACGAAGACAGAGAGAGTGAACGCCCCATGATGCCTGCGTACTGTACAGGGCAGCCCGACTGATCTTGGGCGCTGTTGTTACACAGCAGGGATTTCTGCTGATCTCAGCAGATTCTATTACGGCTCTGGCAAAGTGGGCCCGCTGAATATTCATGAGGCTCTCTTGTTTTTTGGTAAAAGCCTCGGGTCGTTCCATGGAGACCTTTGAAGGATCGAGTGGAGGAGGCGGCGGTGAGGAGAGGTAGTGGAAATAGTGCTCTGGACACAGATTGTCTTCTAGGAACCCGAAGAGCCCCCGTGAGGGTGCTCTCTACAAGTCTGACAATTTATTCTTGTTCGTCTAAAAGCAGACTTTGAGGCCCCTTAATGATTAATCCATCCAGCAACATCAATCTCTGATAGGGACAGCTACAACAGATTTCAAGGCCTATGAAGCTGCTGTAGCTAGCTTATGAAATTTTCTTTTTACATTTGTTGAAACGGCCACTATGTCTTGATGGTATAATATGAGACAGATAATCTGTGACGAAATCAAGCTCCTCTCTACATTTAGCAGCACATACATGAGGTTGATTTACAGCGCTAAGACCCTCCTCCTGTCTCTGATTGGTTGTTTTTTGACTGGGAGTGGTGTAAGGCTGCAGGTGGCAGTAGGACCACACAGAAGAGGCAGAAGAGTTAGATTTTTCTGCAGGTTATCTATCTCATTATATACTGAGATAGAAATGTGTAAAAAGTTATAATTTATAAAAGTTACATACGACAGTTTTAAGTTAGACATAGTGTTTTCTTACAGTGGTGACACCAGCTACATTTCTATTATAAAAATGGAGACAACTTTGTCAACATTCCACTAAAGTCGAAAAACCACAACTTCACAATTGTGACATTTCCATTAAGCTAGAAACGCAATTAAAGTCAAATGTAAATAAGTTTGTTCACGCAACAAGTCATTAAAAAACACAGCGCACTGCCATCCTAAAACACTTCCTGTTGTCGTCTTCTTCCTTGTGGTTTGTGCCAGAACCCCGGTGTTGGTTATGTGACTCGTGGGACGCAAATAAACGTGTTTCCATCGCTGTTTTGCAAAATAACCCAACTTTGTTCTAAAAAAAACACGAAAAAAAAAAAAAACACCTCTTTCTAGCACTACAACTTTTATCCAAAAAACAACAGTATTTTCTAAACTGGCGTGAGTCCATTAAGCAGATTTATTTTCCAAATGTCAACTCCTGCAATTATATGGTCAACGACAGCGCAGCTAGTGTTAAAAAAAAAAGGTTCTGGTGCTTTTTTGTGTGTTTGCTTCCGGCCATTCTGGTCAGGCATTCTGGCGGCCAGCAGATGTCTCGGGGCCTCTCTAGCTACAGCCCTCCTCTCACACTGGGTAGACGTACCTTTGATGCGAGAGGCACCAGCAGTGCTGGTGTGTCTTCCTCTTCCTCTCTTACATAACCCTCAGAAGGAGGCTGAGCAGAGGAGCAGGCTCCTTGTCTCTCCACGCCGGCTTCACTGAGCCTCAGTGATGCCGGCGGATGCGTGGCGAACCCCGCAGACTGTGCACTGGAACATGAATAAAGACAGAAGGCCCTCAGAGCATGAGCGCAGCTCCGTCGTCCCGACCCATCCATCCATCCACATTGTGTTTAAAGCGGAAATGAATAGGTTACGTCTCTTTACAAAGAGCAGCTCTCGTTGCTAATGCGCAGAGCTGGAGAACGAGGGAGGTATTGCATCCTTTAACGGATGACGAAACAACTTCCATGAGCGGATACGTGCGGAAGAGGAAAAGACCCACTAATGGAACCTCAGCGTCATCCAATCATTTCCAAGACCAAATGATTCCTGTAAAACCGTCTCTGCCTCCGGGGCGAGTATAATCACGCACAGGGTGATGTAACTATTCCTTATTACGGCGTAACATCGGGTGGCGCTCACCACAGCGGTGGTCGGATTTTCCAATGAGGTTACTGAGAGGGCATCTGCCCCGGCTAATATTTCATTGGGTCAGGGATGGTGGCGACGACGCCGGGAAATGATAGCCAGCCTCTGTTATTCTATTGTCTGAGCAAATTAAGGAGAAGAGGTCAATTCGGGTTTAAGGCGGAACATTTTTCCACCACTGATTAATCTGCCACTGTTAAGATTACATTTTCCACCTAACCAGTGGTTGTAAGGGATGGTGGCTGCTTTGCTCTGATTATGGTCTTAATTTGGTTGGTCAATGCTTAATTTTTAAGAGTTTAGACAGATGAGATCCAGCACAGATTCACTATAGTAACAATCAGAGAGAAAGTACATGGTGTACAATAGAGCCCTGCTTGTTTGTGGGTCAGTATTTGTGGATTCACCAATACCACGTTGTGTTTACGTGGATTTTTCTGATCAACAGATGAATGTTACTACTGGTGGAAGCGACAAAGACGATGACAGGAAGTGGTAGGAGGATGACAGTTTATTTATTTATTTTTTTTAGACAATGTGCAGCTGACTCCACCAGAGCTCTCACAGCAGTTCATAAAAAAAATTGTCAATGTAGTTGGCCATTTTCTTCTGTAAAATGGCCGACTACAATTTCACAAAAACACTGTATATGTAGCCGCTACCAAGTAGGTGGGGCTTGTCGCTCCAACGCCTCAAATAGACACCGATGACTCCTCTGATTGGCTTATAGCGCCACTGTTGAATTATGAACATAATCTCATTTACATTTGTTGCTGTCAATGAGTCTCATTGACTTATCACATGAACAAGCTTTTTCACATGTGCTGTTTAAGTTTATTTCTTATTGAATGGAAACATCGCACTTGAGAAATTGTGTGGAGTGTTGTTGGTTTTGTTTACATTAGCAGAATTAGACAAATATTTGCGCACGTTTTGTAATGGAAACGCAGCTAGTGGTACTGACCCATGCCTAATGCTAACCACCACCACTCAGTTCCAGTAACCAGCAGATAACATCTTCTTTGTCTGGATCTCTGCCATCCCTTGACCTTTGTGTGGCCCTTTCTCCTGTGGCTCTTGTTGAGTGTGTAAACGTTGACCTGTGGCTACCCTCCTCCTGTGTTGAGCTCTGACAGCAGCACAGTGACTTCATTTGTCTACGCCCGATAAAAGCCCCTCTATTATTCAACGGCCATCTCACATCACCCCTCATAAACGCTGAGGTATCATTTAGGATCCAATGTCTCATTAGTGGTCCCTTCAGGATCCAGAGGTCCCTTCGGTTCCAAGCATGTGCTGCTTGTCTGACTCCAGCTGCTGATGGATAACTTTGGGGTTGCTGAGTTGTCTCTGCCTCTTGTTGAAGACAAATTTCTTAACCGGATCTTGAAGACTTGTCAGTTGGTGGCGGTGCACCGTCTCACCGCCGGTGTTCCAGTGGATTTATGATGTAAACGATCTGTATGACCTCTAGAAATACAAAGTAAAGTTACCTCATCCTCTTTGTTCAAAGTGTTTTGATCGTCAGTTGAGCCTGCTTCGGCTTTAGTTTCCCAGGCCACTGTGCACTACACTCATCAACTCTGTTACTGGCCAGTTTGCCACGGTGACTTAACTAAATCATATTTCTATGAACGTTGCCAATTATTCCACACACATGGCCAACAAAGATCTTCTCTGAATCGCAGTCTTTGCTTCTGACTTAAGCCCGTTTCCCTTCAACTCACCCCAAAGGTTGTCTAGAGATTTGAAGTGTTTTGACTGAGACGGCCATAAATGAAATAACGTCTGGTGAACAGTTTTCCAGCAAAGGCCAGCAGGTTTCCATTAAAACATCCTGGTGTTTCCAAATGTTTACAGTTGAATGCGCTCTTACAAGTAACTCATTTTGGAAGAAAAACAGCCTCAAAGCATTTCACATCCTCCACCATACTTAACAGTGAAAAGGAGATGATTGGTTTTACACAAGCGTCTGTTAATTGTGTCTAACTGTGTTTAAGATTTGCAAAGATAAAGATATTGCTTACCTGCATTGACATTCTGCTTTCTGTTTGTAGTGGCAGGAAAAACTTTGGTCCTTCACTGACACAGTTCCAGTTGTTTTAAACGTTTTAATTATTCCTAGCAACAAGCAAGTAGCCATTTATTTTTCTATATTTATTTTATGATCAACATAGTCAAATTTATATCCCAGGAGAACAGGCCAGCATGGATTTATCATTAAAAAGTCATAGACACTCTTATTTACTTAAAAGGTATCGTATTAATTACAAATATTCTTAAAGTAAATCAGTATAATTCAATTCAATCACGTGCATTCCAATTATCAAGCATTAAAATAAACTAACGCTAATTATTCATAGTAGTAGTGGTTCAGCTTTCTCAAATAAAATAATAATAGTAAATCCTTTGGTTACATTTGTTTAAATTGGAATCAGTTGGTCAGCTTGTGGTTTTATAAAAAGTAATACATATGTCTTTAAGTTGTATATTTTTAACCACTTTACAAATGCAGTCAAATTAAAGGTTGGACGGTTCACACTTTTTCAACGTGAGTCGATGCTGCTGCAGTAACAGATGGATTCACCTGAGTGCGCCGTACCTTTAAGAAAGCCGGTGCCATTCTAAGAGTCTGAGCCTTTCCCACCTTAAATCCCGATGACGTAGCATCGCTGCTTTCCACTTTATAGTCAGTATTATCAAAGCAAACGGGGGCAGTTTAAGGTAAAAGACGTCTATGACCCCCCAGACTCCCCTCACCCTCAGTCTGATAATGGCTGCTGCCAAATGTTTCTTTTATTAGACACTATAAAACAAAAACAAGCCAGGGTTGCTGCTAATGAAGGATCAGACTGCTGTTTGTGTTTAATGAAAGGATCCTCCTCATTAGTTTGCTGGGCAGTAATTAGATGAATCGTAGAAAGATAAAGAAATTAATGTCTGAAGCTGCCTCAGCATTAGATGTTGAACACTTGCCACTGTAGAACTTTTGTATCCCGTTTTTAGTCCTTTATCAGTTTTAAGATAACAGCTTTGGTTCAGATGTATGTCCACCTCCTTTTTGAGGGAATTTATTTATAGTTTTTCTTTTGGTTTGAGAGAATGTTGAACTGCTGAATTGTTTGGAGATTTTTCTGTGTCACTTTACAGGGATTTTAGATGTAATTAGGAACATTGTTTATGAGGCCATCCAGTGTTAATTTTTACAGCGGTGGTTCTTTATTGGTCTCCCTTGGCAGAAATGTATGTTGGACAAAGGGTGTGGCAACACAGTCCGTGAATGCACCACCAAAGCAACATCTGCATATTTTAGGATGAATCTTCCGTCACGTGACTGAATTAAATCATAGATGATGTCTTAGGGTGTTATGACCATTTAACTCTATAATTTATGCAAACACTTAGCTGCCATGAAAAAAAAGAATGTGTTTACAAAGTGGTTTGTATACAGTAAAAAAAAAAGGTAAAAAAAAAAGGGGATGACAGTGTAAAACATAATTACATTTGATCCTGATGTATTTCATGGCATTGGGATGGTGTGGACAATCGGCCGCAGCAGGCCAGTCAGAGTGGACCACCCACCTGGTGACTGGACCTATGAGTCTGTGGCGCTGGTGAAAAGGTTGTCGCTGCTTTTTTCAGTGTACAGTACAGAAACACACTCACATTACAGCTCTGATGCAGTACTATGCTACTTAAAAAACTATTAAACCTGTTAAGAAAAAAACCATACTAAAATAAGCTGGTTTATGTTGAAAGAAATGTCATAAACAGTTAAATCAGGGAAGAAACCTGAGAAGCTGAAAAACACTTGAGACCGGTGTTGAAATGAACCTTCTACACATCCTTAGCTAGCAGCCAGAGCTGCAATGTGACGTACATCTTCAAGCCGCCGTCTTGGTATCCTAAAATACTAAATTAGATTCATTATTTAATGAGACATTACTTTTGTTAAAATAATGTTTTTATCTCCACTTCTATTTTCATTGTGAGCTAGTTGTTTCCCAGTTGTTGTTCTTTATTTAGTCTTAAGCTAATCTTTGTTAGCTAGAAGCTAATCTCGCCTCATTTTCAAATTCTTCAAAATAAATGTTGCCGTTTTTAAGCATATATGTTCATATTGAGCTGTGGTATTACCATATATCATTCAATAAGACGTTTCTTGTTTTAGTCGTACATATTTTGAAAGAAATATGTACGAAAATGTGCTTTTATTCACAACACATTTTGGCGCAAGCTAATCTTCCCTAGCTGAAAGCTAATTTGTCCATTTTTCCAGATATTCTTAAATAAACCTGATTTCTTAAGATTAACAGTTCACTCTGAATGGTGACATAATCACTTTTTAAAAATAGTTTTATTCTTAGTTGTTCATTTTGACTGTATTACTCTTAATAGTTGATTAGTTGTCATGATTCTTTCGTCTTTTACTTAATAGTTTAGTTGAGTGTTACTAGCTTAGTGAGTTTGTTGTTTGAAGTATTTAACTGGGAGCTTATAGTTAAACTCATATTTGAGGGAGAGATTTGTTATGTAGACTTGTGTCTATCACAAAGATTAGTGTTGAACTTAAATCCATTTATTGAATTTAATATCTAAAACTGACCAGGCAGGTATTCATGAGCAATAAATGAGATTGAAGTTATTTGGTTATTATTTCCTATCTGCTGTTGCCCTGACTTGGCCATCTTAATCTAAATTATTGATTTTGTTAATAATTGCCCTTACCAATTATTTAAAGTTATTCATAACCTATTATTCTGCAACGCCAATCCCTAAAAATGCGCATCAGTCTGAGTAATGTTCCCTTAAATGTTAACATCCTTTTATTGTCATTTAATAATTCAGCAAAGCCAAACATAAAACTGCCTGCGCTCTCCCAGTGCTGCCAGAAACGATTCAATTATCCAAATAACGCGTCGCGACAGCTTGGTTTCTGCTTACAACCTGTATTTGTCTTGTTTTCTATGGTCGACAGCACCTTCGTCTCTTAATTCCACGTTAACTGTACATCTGCGCAGCAGAGACAACAGTCCGACTCAGACCTTTTTTCAAAAAAATTATTATTATTATTATTATTATTGGCCGTGACAAGCAGTGGGCGACATTTTGTCCTGTGTGGAGGTAGAGAGAGAAAGAGAGAGAAAAAACAACAACAGAGAAAAAGCTGCTGTCACAGGGGGTCGCTCAGAGGCACAGCGGGGAGAAATGTGACGGGAATGCAGAGCCCCTGAGTTTGGCTGGTATTTTATGGGAAAGATGCTGACAGGCGACAGGATGGGAAGGGCACGGCGTTCGTCCCCCGGATGGGTCAGTCAGCCAGCCGACCGTCAGTCGTAATCCAAAGCTGTGTTGAGTGACGGAAAGTCAACCGTCAGCAAGTAAAAACAACAACAAAAAGCAGAGAACAGAAAAGAAGAGAAAGGGCTTTGTTCTCCTCTGCTCAGGACTCCCCCTCATTACCTGACTTTCCACAATTGCTCTTTATAACTCTGATGACAAAAACACAACCAATTTTTCAAAACATATAGTCACAATAAAATACAGATTCTGCATTTATGAAAACATGTTTCTTTTCTTCTCACTGTATTCAACCATATGCTTATGGCAAACCGCTTATGTTTTCACCAACATCCCGTCTCCTCTTCACACAATAAACACGCAAACCAATATTTTAGTTTTGGGTTTACACTGACCTGCATGTCCTTTTACCTACCAAAGAGTTATTTGCTTAATTAAAATATATTCATATGCAAAAGCTTCCTGTGGACACCTGGTGATGACCAGGTGTCTACAGGAATGTTGCCATAAAGAGATCTGGTTTACACCAATGTGTTTGTATTGTCCATATTAATTAAATAAATTTATAGACAAAAATATTTAGTTTATTTTTGAGCAGATAAGTAGTTTTCAGTATAACGTTTGGTTATTTAATTTATTTATTTTTTACATTTTTTTTTTCTGGCCCACAAGTAGTTTTGATTCTACATTGTTGTTACAAAAATGCTTCGTACATCAACTATGAGTTAAACGAAATTTTACTTTGTAATTTAACACCTTGAAATTGGGTCTTTGTCTCTTTAAGAAACAGCTTTACCTGCGTTTCAGGGAGAAGCAGCTCCTGTAATGAGCTCAGCAGGTGCGCGGTTCCACCAGGTGTTTGCTAGTTGCTGCTGGCTAGTCTGAAGGAGCTGAGTGGAGGAGCAGAGCTGCTCTGTCAGGCATAAGCTTAGAAACTGCAGCTCAGAGGAGGAGCTTCGACCTGGAAGGCGGAGCTAGGTCCACCCAGGCTGAATGGTTGCCACGGGAGATTTAAGGATCTCTCAAACATGCATGAAAGAATCAAAGCAACACTTAGGGTTTTTGATGAGGGAACAACATTATAACAAAGGAGTCAATTTTACATCCTACTGCCCCTTTAACTCCTGTAAGCCGTTCCCATGCTGCAGCAGTGACTTGCTCTACCAGAGGTTCATCTAAGCCTCCTTGCTTGCTGTTCAGATGGCGGTCATAAATAATTAAGACGCCCAGGCCCGCGTGTGCAGATTTTATGAGGCAGCATTTAAGAGCCACTGAATGTTTATGTGCTGCTTAGAGGAAGGAGGGATTGTTGTTGTTGTCGTCGTTTGCTCTGATGTCATGTCCGACCTGCCTGTCTTCTGACGCTGACAAGCCGCCGACATTCTCACTTTCATTCGCGGCTTCCGTTGCAAATTTCAATTATGTATTAATAAGGAGCATACATTATTCCTTTAGATTCACCAAGGTCACCCTATGGGGCCTTCGGTGAGCAGCTTTCCTTCTCTTGGACGTCCTTGCTGTGTCTCATCTGCAATGCCCCCACCCCTTTAGTACCTCCACCCCCCAAGCCACTGCATTATGTTGCCTTCGCATCGTATTGCCTCCGCACTGCCTCTGCAAGCCTGGCCCCGTTTTCGCTCCTCCGTCTTTCTCTTGCCCTCTCTACGTTTCCCCTGTTCTCCCGTGTCAGGTCGGTGCCAGCCTGTTGGGTGTGCGTGTGTGTGGATCGGCAATGAGCTGTCAGGCGTAAAGGTAGGCGTAAGGACAGGGCTGGGGTAGCCTGCACAGGTGACAGTGCTAGGGAAATGGAGAGGAAATAAGCAATTAGCTTGAAAACAATTGCGTTGCAGTAAAAAAAAAAAAAAAAAAAAAAAAAAAAAGAAGAGGAAGAAAAAGGTTTGTTGGGGGGACTTACAGGGGAGAGGGTTCATCATAGAGAGGAAATCCCGAGGAGGAGGATTCCAGCTCAGCGCTTTTTCTGTGACACACTCCTCCTCCTCTTCTTCCCTTACTCAGCCTCATTTTCTCTCCCTGATTCTTTTTTCCTGTGCTTTAGAATTGTAGCGGGAATTGTGCTCTTCATTTGGGTTGGTGATAGAGCCTCAGTTTTGATCCGAACCCCTCAAATTTTGTCAACAAATAGGAAATACCAGTGGACTACAAAACATAATAAAGCCGGGGACGTGAGCGGGTTTTTTTCCCTTAGTGGAGCCGGGTAGAGGCATAAACTGATGAAGGTCTCACACTAAAATGCCAATTTCATCTAAATGCAGACTAGATTACAACGTACGGCGGGCCCAAACTTCAATACAAAACTATTTATTTACCTGAACAAAACACGTGGATCTGTTCAGCATGCAAATACAATGCAGTAGATTAGTTTTTTTAGCTTAGGACACAGGCTAGTTTTTTCAGTCACACGATTAGCCTGTTTGGCTTGATAGTATACAACTCTAATTTTAGTGTTGTTGTTTTGCTAACTCCGTTCAACTTAATAATCAACTTAAAGTAAAAATTATTGCGCAGTTACAGAGCAAAAATTGCAAACAACTGTTCAGTTACCCGCTTTTCTCCTTTATGATGGTTTTTTGTGCGATTTAGTCGTCTTCTTACTAAATATTGTAAGCTGCGTTTTGATTTTAAAAAAGTGTGCAAAACCTTGTCAATAATGTTGAAAAAACACAATTTTGTAATTGCAGTGTTTCCATTGAAAAAGAACCGCAATTAAAGTCACACGTTTGTTCACATGATTAGTCATTAAAAAACATGGCCGCTCCATTATCCTCTTCTCTGTGGTTTGCGCCAGTGGAAATGTCCGGTTGTTTATCATGTGACTAGTGTGATGCAAAAAAAGTGTTTCCATTGCAGTTTTGCGAAACGCATCTTATTTCGATATGTCCAGAAAAGAAGAAAAAAAACACTCCACCATAGCGGCAAAATGTTTTAGTGAGTTAGCTATTTCGAAACTGCCATTGGTTCCATTAAGTGAATTTATTTTCAAATTGCGCAATGAATGGCGCAACTGGATTGATTGCTTTGCAAATGTTAGCCATGTCAAAAAACTTTGCTAATTTGGACTTATTGTTGAGGCAGATTTTGTCTGTAGTGACATCTGCTGTTCAAAACGATAACTGCAGCCTGAGTTGTCAGCCAGAAGCAGCAGATTGAAAGGCATTTCGCATCATAGATCCCCTTTTCATTCCCTCTACGAAGTCCTTCCTAAAGTGTCTGACATAAAAAAGACTAAATCCACCTTTCTGATTTCAGCTCCACAATCAAAGCAGTTAGAGCAGCCACGAACTTTTCCTGGCCAGATATTACCGCTCATCTTTATTCAAACTGTATTTGTCACTCGCCGTGACACGCAGTACTTGTCTACATTTTGGACCAATGTGGATGATTTGCGGCCTGAAGAGCAGACGAGTCGGTGAATGGTGGTGCCCTCGCGATCAGGCGCCCGTCGCTGAGTCACGGGGACTCTCATCTTCTGCTCAGCGCCGGTTAACTGCACTCCCGAGATCAACAGGGAGCAGGCTGTTCTGCCCGGCCGTTATTAAAGAGCTGTTTGTATTGCCTGCTGTTTTTTTCATTAGCAGGAATCTTATATCATCGCCTCTGAATATTGCATGAGGCTCCGAGACGCTTGGTTCTCGTGACAACGCAGTAATTTTTCACAACAATCAAAGATGGATGAGCCTATTCTTCTAGGTAAATAGAGTGAGGCCTGGCACCAATGAGGAGCGGCCCCGGAGCCTGTGACGGCGACACTGACACAACCATAAACCGGGCTGGAGGTTGAGCAAGAGTGATTGGAATCCATAAAAAAAAAATCCACACACACAAAGTGCACCGTAAGACAAATAGAGCGGGCCGAGATGAGGCAGCAAGGTAAATGAGGGGGAAAGAGGCAGGGACAGGATGAGAGAGGGGGAAGCAGAGCAAGAGATGAAGACAAACATGAGGTACAGCAGGGGGCCGGATTATAAACTCAAACACACCAAAGCAAGAGACGGAGCTTTTGTTGGGTTAGGGAAAGTGTTTGGGAGAGAGCAACGCTTGCTGTCAGTACTTGCAAAGGCACCATGACGGGAGCTTAGCTGGGTGGAGGTGGAGGTGGAGGCGGCCACGCTGCATTGCAGAGTACGACAAGCAAGACGTGCCAAACCCCCAGCCCCTGTGGTGCTTTGCTCCACCACCTATACAGCTGTCATTAGCGTAACATGGAGAAAACGACCCTCCAAGGACCAAGAGAAGCTGCCAGGCTGCAGAATCATCCACATTAGCTAACCACTGACAATGCCTCCCATTCTTCTTCTTTTAGCATGAAAGGTGCATTAACACACAGAATCATGAAGAATTTCAAAGAAGATGCAATATGATAGTGATCCTGGGTAAAGTTCTCATTGCAGAAGTTAAGAGTGAACTAAGAACTTAAGACATAAAGACAAACGCTCGTACTTCAGAATTTAGCACCCACACAGAGTTCCTGCTGAAACTGAAAGACCCCCACGTTGGGATTTGAACCCCGGACCTTCTTGCTGCAAGGCAACAGTGCAGGCCTACAGTTTATAGAACCACCATTTGCTGAATTTATAGGGGCACGCCCTTCAGGGTTTGCCTACCAGCTTCCTGGAGACTGAAGTTTTTGCCTGCTTTTCTTTGCAAATTAGCTCCTTCTCAGTCAGACTGCGTAGAGAGCATTAGTTGACATCTCTTGTCAAGTCTTGCCACTAATTCTCAATTGGATTTAGGTCTCTATGTTGAGTAAACCGCTTTACTGGATGAATATCTTCAATTTAAATCAACTGAACTCACAATTTTGAAATGTCTTAAGATACTTCAAAATATCCTTCCAATCCGATCATGCATACATATCAATCATTCTGTTGGAGTCTGGACTGTATGGTTAGGGTGAACTTTCCACCCTTCAAGTCTTCCTCAACCTCCAACAGGTTTTCTTCAACTATTGTCCTGTATTGATGATTCTGGTGCCACTCAAAGTTTTATAGGCCCAAAAGTTCAGTCTGGGTCTCATGTGGCAGAGAACCTTCTTCTACATGTTTGCTGTGTCCTCTGTTATTTGTGGTTAAGCATTTCTTTTATGGCTTCTTGCCATTCATCCGTAAAAGCCACCAAACTGTTCTTGTGGATAGTACAGCATAAATCTGTCCATATGCAAAACATTTAATCTTCTTTCCACTTGTTGGTCACATAATACAATGTTGAGAATTCCATAAAGTATGAATACCTTTACAAGAATTGTGTTTGTTTACCGCATTCGCCCATTATGCTCACAGACATTGGTAGAAAGTGCCAGAAGCGTTCTTGTTTTCAAGCTTTGACCGTCTGAGATCATCCTCATCCACTTCTTCGACACGCTAAAGCAGCCCAATGCTACACCAACAACCAGAGCTCCACGGCTCTAACACACACACAGTTCCCGACTACACCCTCCTCTCTTGCACACGTGTACTATATGCAGGATGTGTCCTACACAGGCAACACACAGTCACACCGTATGTCATCTCGCAAGCGGGCCTGTTCTTTCCAGGGGTGCTGCTACGCGATAGCCCTGCCCGGTCAATCCCTCTCACGTTACCACCTCCACAGTGCGCTGCTTCATTTACACATGAAATATTGATGTTCTTAATTTAACCCGCAGGGTGCTCAGATGTCCCTTCCTCCCCTGAAAGGAAGGGACGCCTTTTCCAGGGACCCCATAGCCTCATTGCCGAAAACACACCCTGTCTGAGTCCTCATTGGTTGACGGTCTGTTTGGGGGTTTTTTATGCTTGGCTGCTGCTGGTCAGTGCAAGCAGCTGGTGGTTGAGCGAGGTGGCACACCCTTTTCTGTACACGTTCTAGCATGTGCTTGTATTTGTAAGAGCCGACAGGTAACCGTATACTGTTTTCTCACTGGAGTGTTAGTGTTGCAGAAGTTTCTGAAATGACTTGAATTTCACACTTAACAGGGTAAATGGGTCCAAACAGGAGTTACATAGGAGGGTTTAGGTTCAGGTTGACAAGATACATCCAGGCTTGATTATTGCCCAACCTGTATGGTCAAGAAATGACTGACATAGAAGGGAAGCTCATTGTGTTAGTCTATTGTCCCAATGACTGAAATTACTGGATGCAAATGTAACACTTTTTAAAAGACCATGATGAATGGATTTTAAGACATGTATCACAGCAAAAATGTACAAAAAAAATTTCATGTTTTATATAGTAGTACCAAGCTTTTTTTGCCTAGAATGCACGCATTACAGTACGGGTTGGCAACAGAAGTGAGCCAGTGGCAAAGACGAATGTGGTCTGGCCAACTTGCAATTATTTGCGATAACAAACGCAAAAAAAGGTAACTAGCAGCTAACAAGGATTTATTGGCAGCTAGTTAGTGGTAGCCCTGCGACAGACTGGCGACCTGTCCAGGGTGTACCCCGTCTCTCGCCCAGAATGTTAGCTGGAGATAGGCACCAGCAGCCCACCTAACCCCACTAGGGTCAAGGGTGTTAGAAAATGGATGGATAGTTAGCGGTAGCCTCTCACACTAGCCAGCAGCAATTAGCAAACACCTGGTGGAACTGCACAGCTCTTGAGCTCATTATAGGAGCTTCTTCTCAGTGAAACGCTGGTAAAAATGTTACAAGGGTTAATATAGGAGCCATGTTGTGATGACTTCCTGAAGGCAGTTTTAGAAAGAGCAGGAATTTTTAAAGAGACAAAGACAATTATGTAATCAAATTTCTAAAAAGAAATTTGATTAGGAATTGTTTAGCATTTTTATAACAACTGACTTGTTAATTTTAATATAAAATACAATGTGACTGGAAAACAGAATACTGGCCACTTAATTAAAAAAAAGAATTTAAAACTCAAGGATGCACAGGCACCCTTTCCTTCACCCTATGATTTGACAGAAGTATTAGAGAACATAAAATCCATAGTTGTTCCCTTGAAAGCCAAATCTCTCCTCTCTGGGTGGCGTTTCTTCCTCTCTTAAAGGCATATGTGTGTTTCCTTCTCGCCGAGGCGTGGGTGGAGAGCCGGCCAACACATGCTCAAACAACACTCCCCTTACAGCGAAAGTGATGCAACTCCAAGTTTGTAGATATTTAAGAGTAATGCCCTGCAAGTGTTGCAATCAGTGCAGAGCGGAGGACAATGAAGAAGCTCAAACCCAGTAGTGCTTTGGCCTGGTTTGCCTTACTAGGACAAGCCAACATGGAGTCATCAGCAGAAGCGTTTATTCAAACTCCCACTTGTCTTTCCAACCCCTCCATCCCCAGCCCCTCCTCCTCCTTCAACATCCCAGTTCCAGCATGCTCCTGTTGCCTAGCAACCAGCTGGTTCTTCTTAAAAGGGAAGAGAGCTGGCATAGATGCGTGTGTGTATCCACAGTTGAATGCAAAGGCAAACACACTCCCTTCACACAGTTTGACACAGCACAGCTCACCCAAAAACACAGCACATGGAGCTGATTGTAATCGTTTTATTGTTGACACATTTGTCTAGTCAAGTAAACAACATACAGACTTGTTATGCTGTCTTCAGTGATCGCTTTCATAATCGAGCATAAGAAAAATGACATAACACATGATAAAGTTTATGGTCTTTTATTTGAAAAAAAAAAAAAAAAATTAAAGACTAGCATGTACAACTTGGAATGAATGTAAACTGAACTCAGGACGAACAGTCGCGCAGACCCAGTGCGGCGCCGGCGAACACGGCGCCGCCCCCTCACTATACTCCCCGTCTGAGTCGAAACAACAGAAGAAGAAGAAAAAAAAAAAAAAAAGAAACATGAAGGCCAGTGATTCTCTCTTGCAAGAAAAAGAGGACAGACACTCCATCTCAGCGAAAAGAAGAAAAAAGCTCACTGTAAGACTAACTCCACCCCTCCTTTTGCGAAGGGAAGGACAAACGACTACTAAGATGGCCGTCCGAATAACATAAAAACATGCCAAACGCTTTAAAATGTCTTTTTTTTTGTACAATTTTTTTGTCTCTTTGTCTAGCATACAATTAAATCCCATTCCACTTTAATGCTTTTGAGTTAGAACCTGGTATATTCTCTCAACTAACAGTACAGGGTTCCTCTGCGAATACAAAATAAAATAAAAAAACAAAAACTGTACCAAACCAACAAGAGGACAGCTTATAGTGGAATCAGCACGCTCTGGTAGTCCGGAGGGGGGGCTGATGGGTTGGGTGGGGGGGTTAGTGCTCCGGTCTCAAGCTGCATGCATGAAGAACAGAAAACAGAGAGAAGAAGAAGAAGAGAGATGGCCAGCCCAGACGGTTACCACGAGCATATGGAGCTGGGAGGAGTTGGCCCGATGCTTTAAATTTAGTCTGAAGGTCGTAGTTACAGGGTTTGTTATTGTTTTTACTCGTACTGATGCTAAACTGATCTTCATGTTGGAGGGCGGGAGGGACGGGAGAGAGGGGGCAGAATCACTAACCATCGTTTTCATGCAAACATTTTTTGTATTTTTTTTTTTTTGTATATTTTTCCTGTGTGGACAGAAGGATATTTTAAGTCAACATTCAATTATTTTCTATACAGAAACAGTATGAATAAATGAACATTTTCTTCCAAGAGGTAAGTAAAACATTTTTTTTTTTCTTGTTTTGTTTTGTTTTCTTCTAAGAGGGGAGGGCGAGGGGGGTCAGGATGGGGCGGGCAAGCTTCACTTTGCGGTCATCATCTGTACAAACTCTGTAGAGACAAAAAAAAAAAAAAAAAAAAAAAAGAGAGAAAGGACAATGAGGTCACCAGCTTTACGGCTCTGCCGCGATGGGCAGTCACCTGCTAAATTGTTAAATGCTTTATTAATTTTTTAATCAAGCTGAGCAGGTTGAGAACACACATCCTAATTACTGCCCCCCCCCCCCCTCTTCCAAACAGCTTCTGCGTTCGGCTCATTAAACCGCCATGATTAAAAACGCAGGGCTTTGTGCACAGCGAGGCGGCGGTACACACACGAGCTTGAACAGTAAACGTCGTAGAGAGCGCGCGCCGATACGGCGAGATTCTGCTGAGACGGTGTCGCGTTACGACAAACGATGTATTGTAATCTGGATGTTATGCAACAGAGAAACTCCAAGCGGTGCATAATCGTGAAGCTTTGGTTTCTGAAAAGTATAATATTTTAAACTAGAGACACACCGATCAAATCCGATACCGATATCTGTATTGGTTCGCATACCGAGTGTGGCAGATCTAATCGGTCTAATTCTATAGCTTGTTCTGAGTGGTGTCAGTCATTATTTATTCTAAATTATATTTAGAATTCCTAGTTGCACTTTCTGAACTATTTACAAGAAAGTTTGTTGCAGTTTATTTCTTTACATGTTTGACCAAAGTAGTCAACCTATTTTTGTTTTTTTGTCAATCTCAGTTTCTTTATTATTTCTTTTCCATTGGCTGTTACACTTCTAATTGAACTGACTGAACAAATTAAAGTTGTTTTTACATGTTGGACCAAACTTATAAAGCTATTGGTGTATTTAAGTGTGCTGTACTGGTGCAGCGTTATCAAATGAATTTATAACAAAGGAAACGCTTTAAATTAATCCAGCACCGTTGTATTGGATCGGCATCAGTCGATGCTAAACATCAGATATCGGTATCGGAAGTGAAAAAGCGGATTGGTGCATCCCTGGTTAAAATTTAAGTGTGTATTCAGCTCCATCCAGCTTCCTTGTCCCTGCTGTAGGAAAGCATTCACACAGCATGATGATGCCACCACCGTGTTTTACAGTGGGGAAGGAAGATCACTCCTTTTGGTTACTTTTTATCCTTATCCAACATTTTAGTTGACGATCACTATTGGGAGGTTTGTACTTATCTCACATTTTAGGTTTTGTTTATCAATATTAAGGGTAAAAAAAACAACAAAAAAAGTTGACATAAAAATCACGCCACACTTTCCAGATCCCCACTTCCTTCTTTCACAACTCTGCACTACCACATAAAATCCCATTAAACTCTGTGGTTAACTTTGATCGGCAGATTCCAGCTAACGATTCAGGTCGCAGTTAGCTTGGAGAGATGAGCCTCAGTCTGAACCCCGTTTGTTAAAAACTTGTGCGTTTCATTTTCAGTGATCCCATACCTTCATAGTTGACCTGTCCGTCTCCGTCGATGTCTGCTTCTCTGATCATCTCGTCCACCTCCTCGTCTGTTAGCTTCTCCCCGAGGTTCGTCATGACGTGGCGCAGCTCTGCGGCGCTGATGTAGCCGTTCCCGTCCTGGAAGGAAGTGACAGAATTCATCTTACAGCTTATTGTTTAGTGAAATCATTGCAAAAGTTTGCAATGATTTCATGAGAAAAACACCAACAACTTTTTCCTCTGTTTTCTCTCTCCTCAAGTCACAGCATTCCGGCATAGGTTCTGCTTGCGATATTTCCGTACCTTGTCGAATACCCGGAAAGCCTCGCGGATCTCCTCCTCGCTGTCCGTGTCCTTCATTTTTCTGGCCATCATGGTCAGGAACTCAGGGAAGTCGATGGTTCCGTTACCTGGAAAGGAGTGAGTGAGTCAAGGAGGTCCGTTTAATCACCAAAAATGGCAATCAGTTAAAAGGCGAGTGATCAGCCGAAATAATGACATTACATGAGCATTTGGCTGATGAGAAGCAGCCGACTGAAAACGTTCATCCAGTGGTTTAGCTCTTTAGAGGCCGCAGCTCTGGATCTGATCCATCACCGTTGCGAATCGGAAGAAAAACGTAACACTGCTCTGAAAACGCTGAAGAGTGTGGCATGCTTTTTCTTTTTGCATTTGTCTGATCTGATTTTAAATCTGCTCGCTTTCTTTTCTGAAAAAGAATTTACAAATGACAAAATATTTTCAAAAAGTGGCTTTGATCTTAATCGTCCCTTGTGCAAGTCGTACAACGGGCCGTGCTGTGTTAATTTTTTTTTTTACTTGTGAGAATTTAGTCGTAGCATTAACAGAGTAAAGACGCAAATTTACTAGGGTGTCTTGAAATTACAAGAGAGTCATATGAAGGGAAAGAACACAACCTTAAATAACTTGATAATTTTTCCTTAGCTTATTTCAGCATTAAAGGTAAAATACTCATTTTGGATAATTATTATACTATACTCATTGCAGTAAGTCAACATGCTAGTGATACCCCACGTGCTACTGACAGCATTTAAGCTAACCATGGCCTTTTGGCTAATTTTAGCTTATACACCAACGTTTGCATATTGAGTGATATTAGTCACTTTTAGTCAATGTGCTAGTTGCTCTACATGCTAGTGATAGCCCCATGCTAACATTAGCCTAAAATAACAATTTTAGCTAATTGTTGATATATTAGTCACAGATAGCATACTGAATAGAGCAAGTCGATGAGCGTCCACATTGGTATTGACTTACTTGTTACTGACGCGTCAGACACATGCTACTGACAATTGAAGCTAACCATAGCATTTTAGCTAATTTTCAGCATTAGAATGCTGGATTCCAATTGACGCACACTTTAGCAGGTTCCTTTTAAATTTCTTAAGAAATGTTGTAATTCCAACTTCATTCTTTTAACATGACATTATTTTTTTATTCATAAAAACAAACCATTTTGGCCTGACTCTTGTATTTCGTCATAGAGTTGACCTGAATTCAAATTCAAAATAAACATGCTTGTCAAACAAGATGGGCTTGATTAAATCCCTCAGAGGTTTAGAAACACACACAGTGCATTGGCGGGGGGGAAAAAAAAAAAAAAAAAAAAAATCTAAATTTTCCCAAAATATAATCTTCAAAAACCAAAAATTTGATTAATGAATAAACTAGATTTACCGCCCCGCCCCATGTGTATGAATCGGGTCTGGAGAGAAAATCATTGCACACAGGATTCTGCACTTCAAACCAGATGCTACAGCTACACATCCTGAATCTCTGTATCAATGTGAGAGCCAAAATGAATGAACGAGTGGCGGCGCCTCGGGTTGCCCTAACGGCAGCTGCTGTGTATGTAGTGTCATATGTGTGTACTGTCGGATCAATATCCATGTAGCCATTGTCACAACAGGATTAAACTGGGATCAGACTCTCCTGACTGGAAGGAGCTCATAGATTCCCCCTCCTGCCGTGGAGCCTAACGAGAGCTTCCTTTTATCTAGACCTGGAACTGTTAGCCATCATAAAACATAAATAAATGGAAAAGAAATGCACAGAAATGCAGGCTTTCTGCAGGTTTCACCCCATTTTGCGATTCCCTCCAGCCTTAACCATCATTGTTGCCAAGCTTTTTGCACAGAATGCACCTAGCTTCGTATAGGCTGGCAACAGAAGCTAGCCAATGGCGAAGACCAACGTCATCAAGCCAACTGGCAATAAAACTGCACTTTCCCACGACGGATGCAAAAAACCTAGCTAGCAAGGATTTATTAGCAGCTAGTTAGTGCTAGCATCAACCAAGTTGAGTCACAGAATGAAATGAAGATGTTTTTGCGTGACTCAAACTTTAACCTGACAGAAAAAAAAAAAACAAACAAAAAAAACTACTAAGAATATTCTGGATTAAACGCTACCACGACAAGGTATAACATCTATGATTAGGGCTGCAGTAACTGATTATTCTGCGAGTTATCCTGACGATTAATTGGATTGACACATTCTACAGATTTTTCATTTAACCACTTAAGCCTGTATCATACAGTATCAGAAATACATCAAAAGATGCAAATACACAAACAATTCAATTCATTTTTTGAATAAGAAAGTAAATGTTTTACTGTCGAAAATACAATAACAAGATTCCAAGACATTGTAATGCCTTAATTTTAGATAAAAGTATTTGTTAAGGATGCACGGACAACCTGAAGTAAGTAAAATGTCTGGAACACGAATGAATTAAAGGAGCCAAATGATTGGTTCTGGGGTGGGTTTGTTTGGCTGATTAACCAATGAGAGAGCAGTCTTTGCAAGAGACACAAGTAACCTACTAAAGAGTGTGTTTGTGTGTGTGGAACAAAAAGGGATGCGATGGGGTCTGTGATGGGGTCAGATGGTGATCTCTTGTCCAGGGGTGACCGTCTGAAACACAGCAACGAGGAAGACTGGGAAGACTGGTGAGGGGATAATGGTACAAACTCAACTGGAAAAACACAATCTGAGGGGAAAGGAGACGGGAACTCTTAGCTGTTTGTTCTGGATCGGTGAGGACTGGATGAAGATGGGGAAGAAGGCAGACTAGAAGAGAGAGAAGATGGTGGGAGAGGAAGAAAAAAAAAAAAAGGAGAGAGAGGGCGGAAGGAAGTGAGTGGGCGACAGAGATGTGAAGAGGAGAGAATATAAGGAGTGAACCGAGTGGGAGATGGTGTGATTACACATAAGAGGTGCTGACGCAAACTATAGATGGTTGAGACATCTCGGCACACTCGTACGTGTGGTCATCGCGTTAACCCCCATGCCCCCAGAGCAGTGGGATTGTATAATGGACAGTGATGCGTTTTGGGGCGCATGTTGCTTTATCGCATGTTAACAGCAGGTTGTGTAACAGAACGGCCGAAACCGGTCAGAAACCAGCGTCCGCGTTCTTCCCAGATCACGTTTTCCAATCGTGTCGCAAAGACACCGCTTCGTCCGCCTTGCTTGGCGCTTGTCATCGTCCGCTTGTTTAGTAAATAAAGCTGATTTTCAATGGACCGGATTTTCAATGGGGTACTGGATGTACAGCGGGCAGAGAGGCCTTATGTAACCACTTTTATTTTCCATTACTAGCTTCATTGCCGTCTGACCTAGATTGCATCAGCCAAGGGAGGCAGAGGCAGAACAAGGGGATGTTAGTGATGGTGTGCGTGTGTGTTTGTGTTGGCTCTTAAATGCAACTCGCGAGGGTGGCAGGATAATCTATGACTAAAGGGGCAATTGATTTATTCTGATCAATGTGGTTCCTATAAGCTGTCACAAGGTGAACGTTTTGGGGGATTGGCATGTTTCAGTCTCTACATTCCCCACTTTTCCAGACTCAAACTTCTACATTTTTTCGTGCAGTTTTTATATCATTCTGCATATTTGGGTACAAAGTTTTGGTTTTGGATTCAAAACATAATGCCGGAACCGGACATTTATTTAGCGGTGGTTTTTGGCACCTGGGCCTGCTCCGTCTCAGAAGCCACAATCCTTGTACCTGCCTAAAGACGACCGGAGCATCCTGCAGCAAATGCAGATTCTGTAAAGCACAGCTTGTGAACTTTGGTGCACTTATGTAGTTTTGAGAGAAAAAAAAAAAAAAAAAAAATCTAAATCATCAACTGTAGGTCATTATTTGGCAATTTAGCCAAGTTAAAAGCAGAAAGTTGTGAAATGTTCCGTTTTCATTCCTAAAAATCGATTTTAAAACCAAAATACTGATGGATGAAATGACAACATGGAACAGTGACGGCAAATCGTAGAGGAAATAAGTAATTATTTTTAATTAACAAATATAAATTAAGTGAAAGACAGAATTTTGGCCACTTAGAACAATGGAAAAAGAAATCTTGGAAATTTAGTCATTTTGCGAATTGATTCGACATGATTCAGAAGATTAAGTTTGGATTACGAACCCGCTGATAGTTTAAACTCAACAATAACACGTTGAGTTTAAACGTAGTACTTTGGTACAAACGGATCAGCTGGGCCTCCACCAATTTTCTTTCAAAGAATTTTTACTATTCTCTGAAGTCTAGGGCTGCAGCTAACGATTATTTTAAAAATAGATTATTCTGAATTTTGCCATATTCTGCAGATTTCTCTTTAAACCACTTCAGCCTTTTTTATGCAATATCAGAAGTACATTAAAAGATTCAAATAAAGAACTTAATTCTTTATATATTTTTTTTAAAACTCTTGTTTTAAATGCAAAATCTTTGCATTTTTGTACAGTTTTGGCTTAATTACTGCTCTGGCTGTTATTTCAGCAATTACCTCTTATTGAGTCTGTATACTCCAGTTAATTAATATATTACTAAATTAGTTGACAATTTCAATAATCAATCAATCATGATTAGTCGTTTCAGCACTATTGAAATCTGACCTAGTGATTTTTATGAACTAATTGCAGCACCTTTTGGTTGATTCATGTTTGTTGTTGTTTGAAGTGTTGAACATAGTTTTGACACGATTAATAATTTGAGTGTAGGCCTTTCACAGTAAGCAATAAATCAATTAATCACACAATAAATTAATATGAACACAATTAATTCCCATTTTCATCATTTATTGTTTCTCTCTTTTTACCAAAAACTTTGACTAAAATCCTCAATCTGGTGCTTTGGTGACAATTGGTGATTTTTTTGAAGGACATTTTTTTTTTTCTTTTACAGACATTTTATTTGTTATTTTGTTTATTCTAAATATTTAAAATGTCTTCCAGTTCCAGTGTTAAATTTTGGTTAGAATTTAAAATGTATTGATCTTTGAGAATGTGTTCTTGCATTATTATGCCATTGAAAATGCTCTGAAAAAAACAACATTATCGTTTATCACAATAACTGATCTCTGGCCGATCCATTAGTGCCGTCCTATACGTTAAAAGCGCTAACTGCTAATACGGCGGCCGTGATCGTGTGGCGCTGAGAAGCAATGCCGACTCTTTGACACATGGCTTGTTCTGAGAACTCCACCTGCTCATCCATATCAATGACACGGTGGACTCGGATGGAGCCGAACGCGCAGTGACTAAACTGCTGACACAGAGGGATACGTCATCTGACAATAAAGCTGGCCCGCCAGTTGGCTCGGACAGTTGGCGAACAGTTGGCAGAGAAACGCAGGGAGATGGGCAACAACACAGCTGATGTGTTTGGAGGCAGGACAATAATGGATGCCTCGGCTAATCCCCCGTTATCTGTAACGGGGGGGTTTAACCACCAAAGTCACGCAATGACAGAAAAATCACAGCCGTATCTCTCAGACAACAGCAGCAACTCAAATTAATTCCTAAGAAGAAAAATGGGTTGGGAGTGCTCACTTTCTGCGCTCCTGCAGCAGCTGACGGTCGTTTTGCAGATTAAAAACGAGAGAGCATCATATTAACCTAAATATTAAAAAGCCTTCCACCTCGCTTGCAAAATTCGAGTAAATTTGGGGATTTGCCCAGCATGTGGGCCGGAGCAGAGCGCTCGCCGGTTCCTGCAACACATTTTGGTTGACTGAACTTGACCCACGCCAGTGAACCCCACGGTTCCCATTGTTGGCAGCAATTATTTCCAAAGGTAAATGTGAACAGATGAACTGAGCCAAGGAGGAGTTTTGGTGGCAACTTTTGCTGAGTTTGAGTTGCAGCGGCATTCACAACTTTTCAGAAAAACATCAAAACCAACTTTAATGAACCAGCTCCCAAAACAACCCAGCGGGATTCGCTTCCTCAGATGGTCAACATGTTCATTAAAGGAGGCTACACAGTACTTTGTGTCTGCTCAGTGTTTTCTATATGCACGGCCGCCATGTTGGATTGTGGTGTTGATGAAAACTGCAAGGGAATTTCAGCTCCTAAGTAACTTAGTTCATTTTTACAACTCCAAAATTAAAAATTTCTAATTCAATCCAAATTTTAAACAGTTTATGGAGCCCAAAGGTAAATTAGATGTTATGACTCATATTATCCAAGATTCTTTAAAAAGTTATTGTAGAAGCTGGTGGATGTGGGCAGGTAGGACCTCCTGTAGCAGTTTTTATTACAGGGGTTCTACTGAAGCCTCTGACTGAAGACATTCTATTGTAAAACAGGATGATTGTCATTTTCTTAATTTGATTAAGAACATTGTGAAACTGTGCTTAAAAAAAATGACAGTAGGAATACTTTAATCAATTAAACCAGACATTTTTCCATAACTGGCTCCGGTCATCATCAGCCTTTTCTTCCTGTTCATTTAATGCATCACAGCTAAGATTTCCAGTCCATAAATGCTCCAACTACACTGCAAACTCTTACAATGTATTTTTGCTCTAGTTTATAGTGTAAATATTTTAGTACATTTGAAATGAGACAAAAATAACAGGTAACTTTTCAGCAAAATGTAGGAGCTCGTTTTGAGTAAATGATTCCTTAATGCTGTTGAAAAAGTAATAGTTACAAGTGAAATAATCTACCAGTAGAACTAGTGTTTTTCCATCAATATAAGTGAATTATTGACTTAAAACAAGCTCCTTTATCTTGATGAAAAAAGGACTTGTAAGTTTTGTTTTACTACAAGTGTACCAAGATATATATGCACCAGAAACTAGACCAAAAACACTTGGTAAGATTTTTGTGTTTATGCAGTACAACATCAAATTTCGTGAATCCCACATCCGATTCGATGCATGAATAAGAATCGTATTGTAACTTCTTCATTTCTGGTGTGATTCCAAACTTCCATCGTAAAACCTGCAGCACGTTTCTGTCCAGGAAAAGCTTGAGAACGAGTAACAACAATTGAAACGAAACGAGCGTGTGCCACTGACCGTCAGCATCCACCTCATTGATCATGTCCTGCAGCTCGGCCTCCGTGGGGTTCTGGCCCAGCGACCTCATGACGGTGCCCAGCTCTTTGGTGGTAATGGTTCCGTCGCCGTCCTTGTCAAATAAGGAGAAAGCCTCCTTGAACTCTGCGGGGTCAGAGGAGGGAAACATGTCTGGGTTAGGCAAACGCAGACAGGTCACACCAGGGCTTTCTGGCGGCTAATAGATTTCCGATTGGGATAGTCTGGAACGCTGTTGTGAATCTGATGAGCTTTGACTCTCCCCAGAAATCCGGCTGACATTGTGACAGTCAGAAAGTTTTAAAACAACTAAATACATGCAGCAGGGAGGCAGTATGGAGCTTTAGCCTTGGGGGTGTTGGCGCCAGCTAATTAAGCACAAAATGGGGTTCGGCTGAAAAGAAACAAGAGCTTCCAGTTTTAGACCAAAGCGCCACGTTGTGTCTTTATGGCGAGAACATAAAGGTGCTTATTGTGTTTGAAACCAATCAGAGGCCTGGACAGAAAAGTGTCTATTCAGTGTGACTTTGTAGGTTGCAGTTGTGACTCATAACTGCTGTGAATACTTCATCCCCTTATGTCCCGCTCATTTTGAACAGCTAATGATCGGCCAAGGGAAGAGAAGGGACGGCCTGCTGCCAAGTCCTCCAATGTTCTGTTTCATGTGACGTGGAAGCAGCCAGAACGCCTAATGAGAGACATTACCTTACACGACTGCTGGACTTTATTGAATAACGCGGGGCTGGATTTAATCCACCGAGGTCCGGTAAACAAAACAACAAGGAGGAAAGTTTTGTTGGGAGTGGAGGGAGCGCTTACCTGCAATCTGCTCCTCTGTTAGTTGGTCAGCCTGTGGTTGAGGGGGGGGAGGGGGGAGAACAGACAGGTTAGTCAACAAGGAAAGCATTTCAGATAACAGAAATTCCTCGAAGCCCCACCCTGACCGGCTTCACTGCAATCTAAGGAGGCCCTTAGAGGTATGCGTTTGACCTCTGAGGAGGTCAAACGCATACCTCTAACACACACACACACACACACGCACACACATAAAATTTTTTAACAAGGCTGAAAAAAAAAAAGCCGTTGGTGTTGTTGGGGCGTAGCGGTGAGGATGGACGTCTCATATTTACAGGCTACAAGTCAGAGCAAAATATCTTCACTCGACCTACTTACTTCAAAATTATTAGTTTTATATGTCACTGCAACTAACAATTAATTTAGTCAGCGATTATTTAGACTATTAATTATTCTGACAATTAATTGATTGTTCTGATGATTAATCGGATAAAAAAATTGGCGCATTCTGAAAGATTTTACATTTAGCTCTTGAGCTTTTTTTAATGCATTTAAAAATCCCCCCAAAAAAGAAAATAAATATTTTATTGCCTAAAACACAAAGACATTATTTATTTAGTGAACGCCTGATCATTTGTAGAAAAGGATGCATTGATTAACGATTGGACAGCAAAAGCTGCTTAACAGATCATTTTGAGTAGAACATATTTACAGACAAAAGTCTTATTTTTATTTTTTACCTTATGTGAAAAATGTATATACATGTTTACAGTTTTGGCTTAATTACTGCTCTGAGGTACGTTATTCTTTCAGCAAATATCCTGGTTTTGGAGTTTGTGTACTCCAGTTGACAATCAATTTCTAAATTAGTTGACGATTTCAATAATCAATTAATCGCAATCGATCGTTTCAGCTCCACCTTTTGGGCTGTTTTTGGTCTCAAATCGGCAATAATCAAGAGCCTGACACACTGCTTGGCTGTGGTTCGTCTCCATTTCCCCAAATATTTCCAAGCAGCCGAATTCATATTGCTGGAAAGCAAAGGAGGAAGTACAGAAGCTTTCCATCAGCTAGCAGTGCACAGCAACAAGTAGGGGTGGGGGAGTGCTGTGTTGACTTATCTCCATACATCTAGACAAAACAAACTCCTCCAGCATGTCATTGAAGGACTTTAATCTGCAGGAATTTTTGCCGATTTGAAACAATTCGTCTCAAGAGAAACGCTAGTAGAAAACAGAATCAGTTATCGGACCCGACTTGCCCGGACAGTAAAGGCTCATCAAAGCAGTTTCTGAATAACTGTCTTGTTTGAAAGATAAAAAAAAAAAAAAAAAATTAAGAAAAAACAACAAGCAGACAACAACACTTCAAGATACTGTAACAGAGCGGATAAGTAGGCCTTTCACACAGCCCGAGTCATTACTGCGACACATGATAATATTGTCGTTTTGAGACCATTGTTAAGAAGCATGTAGACAATGGCACAGTTATGCAGGTTCGCCCTCTCAAAGACTTTCAACACCTTCATTTTGTACTTTAACTCTGTAACTGGAAGATATTTTAAACATCCAAAATGACTAAAACGAAACAAACAAAAAAACAAAAAACAAAACTGAAATACAAACCACACACAAACAAAACCATGAATAAAATGGACTGTGTCTGTAAACACAATTTGACCTCCCAAAAATACTAATGACCACAATGGAAATGACTGAGCTCATTTTAATTCATCATGTGATGAATTGCTTATGGACAGAGCGTTGCCTCCAGACCGACTGAATGAGTCCAGGGTGGCCTGGTGTGGTCGCCCCCCCCCCTCCCACGACGACCATCTTGGCTTCCATCATGGCTGACTCACACAAGCTTTAAATGCTTCCAAACCAACTTACCTCCACCCTTTCTTTTTAATCTACTCAAAAAAAGAAAGAAAAGACTAGAATAAAAGTGTGAAGAAACAGCTACTGGTGTAAATGACTCTGAAGGTATTTTTATTATCATTGTTAACAGACCAGTCTGACTGACATCCGTGTGCTTGGCAGTAAAGAGGAGGGGGGGAACACACACAGAGCAGCTCTTATACACACACACACACACACACACACACACTAACGGCAGTCTTCCTCCACACCAATACTTTCCATCCCTGCGTTTCCTGTGAAGCGCCCAGCCCTGCTTCCATTGTTACGTTTGCGTGTTTCTCGCACTGATGCAATGAAGAAATCATCCCGGAGTCCTGTGACTCCCGGAGACCAGAACCTCATAACGAGCGCAGCGCTCCGAGGTGAGGCCGCTCCATTTTGGAAATTAAGTCAGCAAATTGAATTTGCTGCACAAGGGTTAGATTAGTTTAGGCTGGGTTGGCATTTAGCAGAGCGCCACATGACCGCGCTGCCAGCCGACCTTTTGCTCCTCTCAAACAGAGAGGCGTCTCGTCGCGGTGGACCGGGCGGCGGCCGGTATCGATCGGCATGTAGTCGAGTTTCGAATGATTAGATGACCCGACTGAATGAGTCCAGGGTTTCCGCAGGCTTCGCAAATTTAGGACATTTTGAGACCATTAACAATTAAATTTAAGATTTGTATCACAACAAAATTGGACAAAAGAAAATCACAAATTTTATATAGTAGTTTCAAGCTTTTAGAGCAAGACTGTATGAACAGCATCGTACAACAAAGACGAACATCTGGGATAAATTTGCACTTTACTGATGATAGATGCAAAAAAGCCAGCTAGCTAGGTTATATTAGCAGCTAGTTAGCGGTAGCTGCAACTGCCTCAAGTCCCCGGACGCAATGATAATGTTTCTAGGTGACTCCAACGTTTGCGTTTATGAGATGCCACAACATTTAAAGGGGCAAAATTATGTGTTTTAGAGCTACATGGTGACATTTTATAGCACAATCAACAGCTATGTTAACTTCAGTTGCAAGAAAAGTGATGCCGATATCAAGTATGACTTAGATTGTGCAGTAAATTTTCTTTACCATCTTGAAATTGGGCTTCTGTCTCTTTAAGAAACTCCGCCTTCAGGAAGTCATCACAACATAGCTCCTCCATTAATCCTTTATAAACATTTTTACCAGCTTTGCACTGAGAAGTAGCTCCTGTAATGAGCTCTATACACTTACACTATAATGGACAGATGCGCAGTTCCACCATGTGCTAATTGCTGCTGGCTAGTCTGAAGGAGTTGAGTGGGGGAGCTGTGGGGTACGGACGCTCTGTAAGCTTAGAAACCGCCGCTCTGAGGAGGAGCTTCATCCTCGAAGGCGGTGCTAGGTCCACCGAGGTGTTTTGCACAGATGAATGGTTGCTATGGGAAACTAAAGCATTTCTCAAACATGCATGAAAAACAAGACAACATGTTTTTGATGAGGGAATAAGATTATATGGCGATGTGAAGATCAAAAAGGAGCACTGCCTCTTCCTGTGATTGAAGTTTTTAAGGCCACCTTACTTGTTTGTGTGAATTTAAGACATTTTAAGGCCTTAATTTTAGATGCATGAATTTAAAACTTAAGGGTGAGGACAATCTGAACTTACAATAAACACATCGATGTGACTGTTTGCTCCGTCTCCATGCAGCCAAAATACAGAGATTCTATCTCTGTATTTTCTCCTTCTACCTGTCTCTCCAAACTGAACAGGGTGTGTGAGGGGGGTGGGGAGGGTTTGGTGACTCAGCGCTATGGTTCCTCCCCTGGCTGTGACCCAAGCTGCCGAGGGCTTCTGGTGCCGCAGCATCGCTGGGCCTATTTTTTTTCACTTTCCTCTCTCTGTGTGGCGGTGGCTCTTACTGCTCGGAGGAAACTCCCTGTGATTCACCGTCCGTCGGTCTAAATAACAGCTTGTAGGGGAACAGGAATCTGTGTGTTTGTGGATGCTGGCATGAGTGGGTCGACCGCATACCCTGTTGCCCATGGCAGCAGTCCCAACAGGCGGGAAGCAGCTCCATGAGCTGGTCAGGAACAGGCATGGGTTGGTTCCTGGTGTTAAGGTTTTCCAAGGTCTAAAAAGTCTGGCTTTAATCTGGGGCTGGGCTATGGATTAAAATTAAAATATCAGATTTTTTTTGTTTTCCCCAACGCAAGTTAAATTTTTTTTTTTTTTTTTAAAGAAAAAAACTGCAGAAAACATTTTCAAAAAGTAGTTTTGTTTCTCTGAGTTGTATGTCGGAGAACTGGGGCCAGGCTACGAGAATTTTTAAATAATTGTATTAGCAGGAAAAAAAAAGACAATTTTACCAGAAACAAAAAAAAAAAAACATCTTAAAATTGCAAGACAAAAAGTTGTTTTAAAGAAAAAAAAAAGTGGTTATCAGGTTCATGGAGTTCTCTCTTTGACATGGACACAGTTGTATATTTCAATTCCTGCTACGAATAATGATTTGATGCGGATGTGTTAAAAGTGTCATCTGTAAAACCAAAGTACAGCTTCACACGATGCTCAAAAGTCCTCATCTTAATTTTTGTTGTTTTTTTGTGTCGAGTTCCACTTCATTCTCATAATGCCACCAATTTATTCTAATGGCATTATGACTTCACTCTTGTATTAGTTCGACTTAGAAGAAGAACAAATCTCAGCCTGGCCCGAATTTTCCATCATAGAATTGACCTGAATTCAAATGGAAGCTGTGAGAAATAAAGCTCGTCAAACAAGCTGAGGTTGAGTCCACTGGTAAAATCAAAATCCTATTGTTTCAAATATTAACCAATCAAATACCAAAAATTTTATTGAGCAATATTATTGATTTATTGCAGAGCCCTACTTTAATGTCTTCTACAGACATATCAAAGGAGGGGTTGGGAAGTTTTGTAGCATACAGTGACGTCCCCCCTCCCCCTCCTGTAGCTGCACAATCCAGGTCAACCGGTGGAGGAAAAAATAAAATAACTAAACTACAGCGTTTGATATTTTCTGCTATTTGGAAATATTTCAGCTCATAAAACCAACGGAGCGCCAACAGTCACTCAATAGTCGTAAAGCTAAGCTAAGTTATTGGGGCTAGCAGATAGTCCCAATAACTAACCAGCAAACATCAGCTTGTTAAACCAGAATGTTTCCTTCACGGTGATTGACAACTCATATTTCCTATTTCCTCAAATACTCCAATCATTTTCACCTGCTAACACATCAACAAAGGCTTACATTGATGCTTTTCCCCACCTTCCGTTCTCTAGTTTTGTTTTTAATCAAACTTCGATCAAGGAAACTGCAGCACAGTTTATCCGCTTAACATGCAGTTTTTCTTAAGCATAAAAAAAAAAACAACAACATTGTTTTTGTTTTCAGCATGAAAAATGAGGGTCAGATTGCATTGGGCAACATCTAAAATATCAGGTGTAATAATCATTTAGCATTTCTACTGTCTGTGTCCCACAGGCTGATCCACTCGTTAATGGACGGGTCAGTTGTTGTCACATCCATTGTTGACTTTTGTTCTCTGAGTAATACGACCTGATCGAGCCTTTTTCCAGCTATCAACACGACAACATGTGTAATGAAAGTATTTCGGATCGATTTTGATAATGTATTGGAACAATACATTATCAATACATGGCCAATACTCAAAGTATCGTATCGGGAAGTGAAAACATTGCATCGGAAGCCTGCCGTGATAATTAATTACACATTAAAATTAGCCTGATCATTTGATTAATATGTTTTGAAGAGCAATTTTATTTAAAGGCCTTAATCTATTTTATTTACTGCTCTGGCTGTGTGTGGGGTTTATATATCCACTTTATTTAGTGGTTTTTGGTTGTTGTGTTTTATTTTGAATATATGCCTCCCAGTTGCAGTGTGGACTGTTCTGTACAAGTCCTTTATTGTAATAACTTCTGGAACAATTTATTGTCAGGGAAAAATTTGTTACCGCTAGCTAAAGAAAAGAAAAACAGGAGTTGGCATCGTTTAGGAAAAATAAATAAATAAATAAAAATCAACGTTGGGTAACTTTAGCAGCGGTAGGGAGATGTGTTCCCATTCTGTAGAACATAAAACCGACTGAATCCTGCTAGTTTTTTGGGTCTGAATCTGTGGAAACACCAGTACACACCAGGGTATGTTGGTGACGTCATCACACTGTGAGAATCACATTCCATCCCAGGCCTCTTCGGCTCTTACGTAATTGGCATTTCCTCCTTTGGAAAACAAAAGTACCAATTATGGATCTTCCTTTCTTTTTCTGTTATCTACTATGGCGGTGGCCGACCAGTTTGCTGAGCTGGACCAAGCAGCCGTCGCCCAGACAGATGGGTGTGACGAGCTGAAACGTTCAGGAGGGAAACAAAGACTCCAAGTGTGTGTGGGGTAGTAGCGGCATTGGTGGCGGGGCGTTCATTCCACTGTGGGGCAATTCTCTTCATAGCTGGACAAAAGACAGAGAGGCCCCAGGCCCAAGCAGCCCCACACACATACAAAGAGAGAGAGAGAGAGAGGTGGGGTGTGCGGTGTAAACAACACCACGCTCCTGGGGCGCAGCGACAAGGCCCGGTGCACCATATGGCTTGTGGTGGCGGGTGACGGGGGCTCTCCGCCTGCCGCGCCGCAGACGGGACGCCGTCGCTCCGAGACGCACGGGGAAAGAGGGAGGGGTGTGTAGGGCAGGGCTAGGTGCTGCCGCCAAACGCATCAATTATTCACCGCGGCGTATCGGATGCGCCGCGAGTTACTAAACATGCATCAGCAAACAAGAGACGAGCAGGAACAAGATAGGGCCTCGACACACTTACTCGATACTTCCACCTCAGTGCTGGTGGTGGGGGAGGGTGGTTGGAGCGTTTCCACCTGAGTGGGCTCAGATAAGGTAATGGTGGTGGGTGGGGGTTTGGAATGAAACTTTTCATGGGTGCCGGTGGGTTCATACTCCGGTTGCTGCAGCACGCTGCAACGTGAACCTGAATGGAAGCTTGATACTGTAACACGGGTCATCTGATCGCAGTGGAGCTGAAAGGTTTACAGCTTCTGGACTCCTTCAAGGCTCAGAGAGGCTTCTGTGCAATATGCAGATTATTTCCAGTTCCTGTGCTGCAGATGTCAAGCTAACATGTGCACCAAAAAAAGGGATTTTTTTTTTTTTGTTTTTTTTTCTGCAAGTCACCGAGGCGTACAGAGATGACCAGGAAATCAGCTGCAACAGAGTGACATGCAGAATACGTAATTATTAGGAACCGTGCAGCAGGATGGCAGCTAGGTGTGCAGGAGAAGATGAAGAAAAAAAAAAGTTGATTCAACTCGTTTCCACCTTCTGTTCATGTATTTATTTACACAGAGCTTCTTGCTCGAGTCCCACAGGTGCCATATTTGCATAGCATCGAGAAATTTGCAGAGGCAACCAAATCAGCAGACTAGATAACCCAGCCTACCTGCGATAAAGCCTCGCAGGGCTGCGGGAGAGGCGCAACGCCGTCCGATAGCGACTCGTTTTTCGGCTCCGACAGCTCCCCTCGGTGGAGATGTGAGCTCGCAAGTTTACGGACTAGGTACGGTCAGTTTCCGTTGCGGAACACCGACGAGAACCGCGGAGGTTCAGGCGCGGCGCGGCGCGGCAAGGCGAAGCGAAGCTGGGAGGCGGCGGCGCGATGGTGCAACCCCTCGGAAACAAAAAAGAAAAAAAAAGTGGAAACCAAACAGTTTCTTCACCCAGGCTGTGCCTTTGTGTGTGTGTGTGAGAAAAAGAGAACGAAAAATGAAGCATATATTGAGCCGTGTGAGTCCATGTGAAAGAAAAAACACCAGCGTGTGGCTTCAAGACGTTGTTTTTTTTTTTTTTTTTACCTTCTCAACACGCCTGTGCTCCGGAGGCGCGTTGTGAAACAGAAGAAGAAGAAGAAAAAAAAAAGTACCGTATCGCTCATGAACAGAATTATCCCATAATAACCCAGAAGAGCACACAAGTTTCCCCGACACCTCCAAATGTCGTCCAAGTTTTAATTCGAGCCGCAGCATGCGGCCATGAACTAGCTAATTGCGCAGTTATTAAGCATAGAGTCCACATATGAAGTAGAGCACATTTTCAGGCATCAACCCGCAAGGAAAAGGCAAACAAATGGCGAATATTAAGGCCATTTTAATATTCGAATCGGCTTGAAACACAAAATGCGCCTCCCCGGCGTTTTCCGCCTCCTGTACGGATACGAGTTGCTCATAACAGGAATCAATGAGTGAACAGCAAATACAGAAACGGAGTATAAAGCAAGGCTCCGACCAGCAAGCCCTTCTAACGCAGGTGTACCTACACTTGAAGCGCCATTTTCCCTCCCCTAGCACAAAGAATGAATACGTACCATGTCGGATGGGTTGTGTGCTTGTTGGTCTGTGGAAGCAGACTAGGAGTGTGCTCGTTCCTTAGATGGAGTTCCACTGGCGGCTTTTGGAGTGTGTATATCGGCCGTGGCCAGAGCGGGGAGGTGGGAGAAGAGGGGGGGGGGGGGGGCGGGGGCGCCGGTTGCCTTGCATACCCCTCCCCCCCGCGAGCCCGCACCCCCCCCTTCCTTTTTGCGATTCAAGGCCGTCTGCGGCAGGCCGGGCCCCCAGCACCCCGGC
>CAEGAE010087472.1:0-40192 GCA_903067095.1 Girardinus metallicus | reverse complement strand
CCGGAAGAAGCTGAAAACGAACCCCACACCTTTCGATCCCCACACAATTACTCTCCCCCCCCCAACAACACCCCCCCCCCCCCCCCCCCGTATCATATCGTCTACCGTGATGCATTTATTATAATAATTTTGATTTATCGCAATAAACTTCAATTCACAACTGTCCGTATTGTCACGATTGATAGTTCTACTCTTTTCTTCAATGAAAGTGTCAATAAATACCAATAAATTTGCAAATCCCTTCGCAGTCTAGCGCTGCCAATCACACTTCTTTATGTGACTGGTGTCCTAAAGAAGCGAGTTGCAAATGGGAATGATTTTCAAAAGCAGCTTTTGTGTTTTCGGGGCCATAATTGCTGTGACACGAAGAGGTAAATAGTTCTTATCATCACTTTTATCGCTATCACAATAATACGGCTAAATGTCGCCCACCCATAACCGAAACATCAATACAACGTTGAGGAGAAGTTGCCGATCGTGTCCCAATCTACTCGGTGCGTCTGACAGCACCCTAACTGGACTGTGAAAAGGGTCGGCCAGCACAGGAAGAACGGCTCAGCATCGCCCTGCAATTAGAGTAAAAAAAAAAAAAAAAAAAAGCCTCATGTCAGAACCTTTGCCGGCTGAACTAGACGGAGACTTCTGCAAAACGTCTTCCTCTAAAAGCCGGGGCCGGACAGATTTAGCCGACAACACGGCAGCAGTCTGGAGGTTGTGTTTTGAGCTGGTACCTGCTCTGTGGGTCTGCGGTCTTGTTGGCTGAACTGGGAAAGAATCCCGTAACTTTTCCTAGAAACTCCTTACACGGTTTTCTTGAAGCGACACAGGAAACCAGAAGTTTATGCAGCAGCTGTGAGTGGTTTGCTTTTGCATTTCCCACTTTTTTTTTTTTTTTTTTTCTCTTTCCCCTCTCCTGGCCTTGTCCTCGCCCCTCGGTTTCCCCTCCAGCCTCGTCCATGAGGTGGCAGAATGTGTGTGAGAGCACACACCGACGCACACCCACACACACACGCACACAAACGAAATACCATTGTGACTAACCTCCATCTCCGTCTGCCAATCTAGACAACCGGTCATTTTGCACAGACATACATAATTGTACAGCTATTTATGTTTAAGCGCAGATTTGTATTTTTCTCTCTGTTGTGGTCTTCGTCATTCTTGTTTTCCCTGCGTTTACCGTCACTTGCCCCTCCACAAGCCCTGGAAAGGGCATTGACTGTAACATTGGTGTATAATTGCAGAGTGTCTTTGCTTCTCTGGAGCAGTTATGTATAACTGCACGAACTTAATTGTTCTTGTGAAATTATTCACACACCTATAACATTTTCACATTTTGTTCACTGGGGGGTGGGGCGGACCGGTTGTAGTTTTCTGTTCGATCACCGATCTTTAAAAATCCTAACCTGCCGATTCCGATATTGGCCGGTACAGTTTCTTTAAAAACATTTTCTTTATAGTTGACGTTGTGACATGGCATCTTAGTCGGCAACAGCGGCTGATTTTCCACACCTTTTCGGAGGTTGACAGGATCACTTTTTGAGATCGGTTTCACATCCACGTATCTGACGTTCACTTAAAATGAAGGAAATCAGAGGCTGTCAATAGCAGCATCCACAAATTTAATAACACAACATTATGAGGAAAAATGCATGTAATTCCAATTATTGGGGGTGATCAGCCTCCTGTGTTTTTTAATTTTTTTATTTTTTACAAGTTAAAGATTTAAAGGTCGCAGGAAATTTTAAAATATCACTTGGTGATTTGTGATCGTCCAAAGAGTATTCATAGTTTCCCAAAGAATATTCTTTTAAAGTATGTGTTTTTTTTCTTCTTGTTTGTTTTTCCGGTGTGTTTTCTGTTTTCTGTTTCCTCCGTGGCTGCTGACCTTCCACCAGCCTTGTAACGATTTGACCATTTTGGTCCTTGTTTAGTCTAGACGGACATCCTGAGCTGATCTGCATGACACCCAGACAAGAGAGAACAGATAGTGGCATTTTTTCATGTCTGGAGGCAACTTGGACATTTTTTATTTTTTTTTGCTGCGTGTGTATTATTTTTTTTTCTCTCTCTCTCTCTCTCTCTCTCTCTCTCTCTCTTTCTCCCTCGCTCTGAAATTCCACAGACTTTTAAGCAAAAGTTCAGACAAAAGAGCTTCCAGACTTTG
The DNA here is from genome assembly GCA_903067095.1 of Girardinus metallicus. NCBI lineage: Eukaryota > Metazoa > Chordata > Actinopteri > Cyprinodontiformes > Poeciliidae > Girardinus > Girardinus metallicus. The sequence continues at coordinate 38,025 of CAEGAE010087472.1, read as the reverse complement.
GCAGGGGGTTCACGTGCGCGCCGAGGCCGCGCGGAATGGCGCACGCCTCGTGCTGAAAACCGTCAAACGTTTGACCCCGCCGCGTTTGAACCGAAGCCCGCGCCGTACCGAAAGCCTTGGTGAGACTTTTACGGCCCGTGGCTGTTCCATCTGTTCTCTGGCACGGCCCCGAGCCGCGGCCTTTCAGACGGGAGGAATGAGAGACGGATAATGAGGGAGGGGGAGAGGCCGACTATTGAGTGATGTAAACGATACGCCGCCGTGGGACTCGTCCAAGCAGCGCGGAACGCGTCCAAACACATGCTGGTTTACATGCATCTCTCTCTCACATGAATCCTTTCTTCTCCTGTTCCAGATTGTTCTCTCCTTTCTCTCTCTCTCTCTTTTTTTTAATCTCTGTTTTCATTCCTGTCTGTCTGATTGTGCTGTTTTTCACTCATTGCGCTTCTCCTGTTTTTGATCTTCAACAGACCAGAGACTAGACTTGAACAAGCTGAGCCCCAACGACAGCGACACAGTCCGAGGGCAGATTGTAGGTAAGTGCGCCAAAGGAATCGACAGGAAAAATCCACGTCTTCTCAAATCACAGGATTTGATGGTAATCGGATTACAATTTCAGGCTAAAAAAAGTGGGAAAAATCTAGCCTTTAATTTGAGTACGATGAAAAAATGAGGGATTTTTGGTAGTGTGGCTGGACGCAGGCCTGCCACACCGGACTATAAAATGTCCCACAAGTTGTTGCGATAAATGATAATATTGTTGCTTTGAGACCATTTTAAAGTAATATATTCGTATATTACACATGTGAGTTACTCTTGCCATCTGAAGAAATGCACTACTTCCAAAAACAACCAATCAGAGCCAGGAAGAGGGTCTCAGTGCTGTTAATCATCCTCATGTTATCGCTGCTAAATGTGCTAATTATAGCGAAACGACTCATTGTTACTGGAAAACTGTTTATCTCCCGTCAACAGTGGCTGTGCTAACTAGCCTTATCATTCACAACAGGCTAGGCTAGCGACAGCATAGCAGCTAGCAGAGAATTGGAAGGGAGGATGAGCAGCACCACGCAAGATTGTGATTAACAGTGCTAAGACCCGCCTCCTGGCTCTGATTGGTTGTTTCTAGATAGCACCAAGAGAGCTTAGAGGAGCTCAATATTTTTCACAGATTATATGTCTCATACCAAACTGTTTCAACAAATAGCAATTGCTTTTTTTCCAAGCTTTGGATTTTGATTTTAGCTATTTTCCAATTTTTTTTATAAACCTACACAGTTTGTTTTTTTTTCTTTTTTTCATCCTTTTGTTTTTCATTTTTATCAAATGTGGTATCTGCTGTGTAGTAACCCTAACATCTGCATCTGCCTGCCATGTGTTCCTGCAGTGAGCCTGCAGTCGAGGGACCGCATCGGCACCGGAGGCCCCGTGGTGGACTGCAGTCGGCTGTTCGACAACGATCTTCCAGATGGGTGAGTGAGGGCGAAGCCCCTTCGGTTCCTCTCTCCGCCGCTGCGACTCGCTCACACGGCGCATTAATGCAGAACCGATGTAAGAATGCGAGGTTGGTGTGTCGGCTCACCGCCGCGCCTGTGTGTGTGTTTCTGTCGCCAGATGGGAGGAGAGGAGAACGGCGTCTGGACGGATCCAGTACTTGAACCACATCACACGCACCACGCAGTGGGAGAGGCCGACCAGGTGAGTTGGAATCCCAAACCCGGACTTCTTTAGCGTCAAACGGCAGGAGGTCAGCGGATGGAGAACCTCGCCATCTGACCTCATTTGATCGCCAATAGAAAATAAAAAACCCTCGGTAGAACCGAAGTGGGTTTCAGGAAAATGAAGTTGGAAAACGTGAAACATGTCCTTTTGCATCCTGAGGGAGAACATTTCCATGGGACGTCTTTTACGCATACTCACATTCTTTGTTTTGTTCATCACGTTCACTTCCGTCCCTCCCCTCCGCTCTAACCTCCGTCTTCCCGCCGACTCTCAGGCCCGCGTCGGAGTACTCCAGCCCCGGACGGCCGCTCAGCTGCATCGTAGACGAGAACACGCCTGTTAGCACGAACGGCGCCACGCCCACCACCGCGTTGCCTCCGAGCGACGGGGACCAGCGAGCCCAGGAGAGGCGGGTGCGGTCGCAGCGGCACCGCAACTATATGAGCAGAACCCACCTGCACATGCACCCGGACCTTCCTGAGGGATACGGTGAGCGGAACGGCAACGCCACATAAAACACACACACGCTTTAACTTACAGCACTTTGCAAAAGGCCTTTGACGAGGCTGTCTTAACACGTGAACAACTTTGATCTAAATCCCTGGTTCTCAAACGGTGCTTCTTCTGCTACCAGAGTCCGATTTACAAGGATGTGGTTCCCTGGGCTTGAGACATTTTTGGTCCCCTATTCACTGAGGGAGAAATCTTCTTTTAATTTACAATACATTATTAATAGGTAGTCCTATTCATAAGCAAGTGTGAGTTGATGCACGGTAGGTTTAATGCATCCTCTGAGCAGTGGCTCCATGTTGTTTCCAAACAAAACGTACTATAATTTCATAATTTTCAAATACTTGGGTTTTGTTTATAGTCGCAAAAATCACTAAATATTAATACAATTCACCTGATATAGCTGTGTGAATTTTATATAGTGCAATAAAATTCTTCCAGAACAGGAACGTTTAGTTCTTATTGCTTCTTAGAAGCTGTGGAGTACTCATTACGTTTACAAATTTAGAACATACTTAGAAAGTGCAGAGAATACTTACTTATTATCTAGCAACCCAGACAAGAAACTAGAACAAACTTAGAATCCAGAAAAACTACCCGAGCAACGAGTTTTTAGACTCCTATTGTTCCAAACCAGAAAAGGAATTAAGGCCAGAGGATATTTGCTTATACTTATCTAGCAACCCTGAACAGGAGCATCTAGTTTACAAACTTTAGATCAACATTATTAGATTATTTTCTTCTTCTGCTCTTTCCTTTGGTTTGTTATTTCTTTTAATTGCCTTGGTGCTGAAAATGTGCTATGTAAATAAAATTACATCCTTTACCTTACAATGTAAATTATGTTTTTGTTTAAAAAAAGAAATTGCTGGATTCGCCAAACATTTGGCGCCCTGGGCTTCTGCCCGTATGTCCCCTCTGTAAAGTCTGCCTCGGTGTGGTGCTTTTACTGGCTTTTGTGAAAGTTTAGCATTGCCTATTTACAATTTGAAAATGTAGCAAATCAGCTGTAATGTAGAGATAATAAACCAAAATAGTTTAAAAATGGACTAATTGTTTTAGACGGCTGATTCTCATAAAGGAAGTGAGCTCAGAATTTTTTAGCATTTTTGTGGAAAATTTGCTATAAACTCACAATAATGCATTAGCGCAGAAAATCTGTTGATTTTGCGCGAATTTCCGCAGTCGCAGAATCACAACAAACCCAGAGGAACCGATTGACAGAATCGGCTTTGATTTGATTGATAAGATAACATTTAAGCAATTCGACTATCTTGAAAGCTCTGTTTATGTGCCGTCCCTTTAGAGACTCGCATAAGATGCTGCAACGGGCTGAGTCTGGACTTGAGTTTGACACACGTGGTCTAATAGAAGTTGTTATAAGCTTGGCAGCGGCCACTCTGCCCTCCTCCCCGCTTCCTGTTTCAGCCCACAGCGAAACAGATGAATTCATGTAAAAGATAGCGCAGCGACAAGCCGCAGTCTCTCCCTAAAGTCCGGGGAAGGTTTGTTTTTCCTCGCAGTGAAGGAGGAACTGTAACGCTTCCCTCAGATTAGGAGGCTCTCTGTCGCTGTCTACTCCTTCAGATAGGCCGTCTAATTTATTTATCTGACAATAAATTAGCATGATAGACTCGTGGGAATATATACAGTCACTTTTGTTCTGAATATGCGGAATCAGGATCTGGTCGTTTCTTTTTATATTTATATATTTTAAACAAAAAAATTGAACAAAAACACAGGTGAATCAAAAATGATTCAGCACTAATGTTGCACTGCCATCGCTCCTTTGCGCGGTGGAAACATTAGAGGCGAAGGTGTAACCGGACCCCGAGGGTACTTCCTGTGCCCTGCGGTCTCGCAGCTCGGTGTTGGGATATCATCGGCACGGCGTAGCAGACCTGGCATGTCTGAGAAAGCATTTCGCCAGCTTAATGGGCGAGCGATGATACGCGTCACCCCCTTAGATCCCTGATTCCTGGAACCTCATGTGAAGCATTTCGCGATGCAGCTCTTGACACGAACGAAGACGGTGGCAGAGGACAGGAAATCTCCGTCGGGCAGTGATGAATGAGCTCACCAACTGAAAACTCAGACGTCCCTCGTGCCTCACACCTCCCCCTCGCCCCCCCGCCACGTCTCGTCTCTCACCTCCTCCCTGCCGGCCGCCGATTGGGATCTCGGCCGACTCCAGCCGTCCTTTCATCTCCCATCTGTCAGATCGCTCTCGTACGCTGACAGATTGGGTACAAGCTGTCTGCACGTGGAATATGAATTCAACTTTGGAGAAGTGCTTTTTATTGACAGTCGAGGCGACGTGACTAACCCCTCTACGTTCTTGTCGATGTCTTTTCGCAGAGCAAAGGACGACGCAGCAAGGTCAAGTTTACTTCCTGCACACTCAGACGGGTGTCAGCACATGGCATGACCCCAGAGTACCCAGGTATGAGCCCCGCAGTCGCCACTGCTGTTTTCTACTTCACATCTAATATTTTCATTTGGCTCTTAAGTAGAACTGAAACGATGAATACAATTAATCGGTTATTGAAGTAATCGTCAACTAGTTTAATAATTGATTAATCAGATTAATCGTGATGAATCGATTATTGCAACAACTGTCAACTAATTTAGTCATCGATTAATTGTTAACTGGAGCATACAGACTCCAAAAAAAAAATGGCTGAACTTATTCAAAGCAGTAATCGATCCAAAACTGTGCAATTATGTTTTTTTTATTTTTTTTTACATTTTGCAGATTCAAATCCATCTTTGAAAATATATTCTGTCAAAACTCCTCCAGTGCCATGGTTGTCGCTTCACCTGGTTCAAAAAAAGGAATGTTTTCATTAATCACATTTTGCCCTCCAATTATTAATTGGTTAGTCCAAAAAATAATGAGCAGATAAACCTTACACTGCAACTGATAAGTCAAGCAGACACGACAGAGCTCTCCACATGTCGGTATTTTTGGAGCTGCAGATGCATCCTGTGCTACAAATGACCACATGTTCACTAAAATATTCTGTTGTTGCATTTTGGACAATAAAATGTTTTTTTTGGTGTTTAAAAAATGTATCAGGTTGTTTGTTCATTTGCCTCTTCTGATGTATTTCTAATGCATATAACAAAAACTGCAGAACATGCCGAATATCACAAACAGGGTTGCTAAGAGCCCCGTTTCATAAAGTAAAGTCTCCAGCAAAGACCTTAAATCTGTGCGCTCCGATTGGTCATAAGTTTACATAGAGCTTTCAGACTTGGTCTTAAATCAGCTGGCCATTTTTTAAATCATTGTTGTTGTTGTTTTTTTTTTTACTAAAGCGTCTAACTTTTCCATCACTGCGTGCGACAGAATCCTAATATTTCAGCCGACGGAGGCGGGACGTGTCTGAGAATAAATAAAGTAAAAGATGAAACCAGCGCAGCAGATGTTTCGATGGGTGGTTTTTGTTTAATAACGGCGTGCTTGCAAAGATCTCCGCCTCGTCTCTTTCGCCGCACTCCACGGAAACCAACAGCGTTTACATCCGCGTTCGTCGCTTTACAAACGGCACGACGGCCGGGCGTCGACGGATACATTATGTTGTCGGCTTCTGTTTCGCGGCGAGTTCCGTTGACATGTGCAGCGTCCATTTTCCCCCCGTGAGCACAGCTCGCTTTGATTGTTCTCAGTGGAGTCTGATGGCGAGTCGTGTGGAAAATTATAATATGGACAACCACGCTAAAAAGCAATCCAGAAATAGGGGGGGTGAAATCTCAGCGAAGAACTGAAACTGAGCGTGAAGAGCAGCACCAAGATTACCAAGTACTTTTTGTCTTAGTTTCTTGTGCAAATATCTTCTTATACTTGAAATAAAACAAAAATAATATACAGATAACTATTCATTAATATTGAAAAAAATGTACTAGTTCAACCGGTGGGTTGTTTCACGTATAACAAGACATTTTTCTTATGTTTTCGGTGAAGCAGTCTACAAGTGGAACTAGTACTTTTTAAAATAAATATTAAGAAATGATTGACTTAAAACAAGCTTCTGTGTTTTGCTGAAATGTAAGTTGTGAGCTAGTTTCGTCCTATCTCAAGTGTACCAACATATGTGCACTTCAAACTAGACTAAAAATACTTGGTCAGATTTTGTGTGTTAGCAGTGAAGTGTAAATGTTGTCTTACATCATTGGGAAAAACTTTTTTTTTTTTTTTTTTTATCAAATCCACATGTTGCTAAGTTTGTAATATTCCTGTTTTTCTGTCAAATTCCAGGATTATATTTGCCTGTTTTGCAACGCTGTTCTCTTAAAAAGCAGTGGACTTGGCTTGGATTGACTCTCCCTTCGGTCCAGACAGCACTTTGAGGATTGCTCGTCTACCTTTTCGATGCCTGTAACCAGATTAAAAAAAAATAAAATTTTTTCTGTGCTGTAGCGCCCGTCAAAGCCTACGGGACGCGTACCCGGGGCGGTCCCAGCTGACCCTGTCGGATGCTTCCAGGCATGTGGGTCGTGTCGATTACGGCATCCCAGAAGAATGCGCATGCAAAATATCTGCACATGCTTTTCAAGAACATGCCTCAGTGCGCTCCCTTTAATAAAACTTGATCGATCACGTCTCCGTCTGCTGAATGCGGATGACATTTTTATAACTCTTCTGGTCACGCGGCATGAGCTGCACTCGTTCTGAATCTAGTTTGTTACCAACTGCTTAAAGTTTGAGGGGACTTTTTTATTTTATTTTTTATTTTTTTGCTCCCTTTGTTTCGCCTGTAAACAGAAATGCTAAAAAAAAATTCTAAAACCTTACAAAGATTTTTTGTCTAGTTTCTAGGGAAAACATCTCAGCACGTTTGAAATAAGACATACAAGTAACATTTTCATCAAGAAATGGAAGCTTTTTTTTTTTTTTTGGTCAATAATTTCTTAATATTGACGAAAAAGTACTAATTTCACTATTTTACTTATGGCTAGGGACGCACCGATCCAGTGATTTCACTTCCGATACCGATATCTGAGGTTCAGTATCGGTCCATACTGATCTGTTCCAGAAAAACAGTGCCGAATACTCTAAAAATGTTTCTTGTTTTAAAACGCAGACAAAAAAAAAAAAAAGTACTGAATTACAAATTTATTTGATAACTCTGCATCAGTACAGCAACTTAAATACGCCAACAGCTTCACTAGCCTGGTCAAACATGTGAAACAACAACAACAACTTTCATTTGTTCAGTCAGTTCGATTATGGCTACGGAAAACTACCTTGGTGACACGTAAAAAAAAACAAACTGCAACAAATCTTCTTTCAAGGGATTCAGAAAGTTCAAATAGGAATTTCAAATATAATGCAAAATAAATAATAAAGCACGATTCCTCTAGAAATTCTTTCAGCATTAAGACCGATAAAGACATACCGACATTTTTTTCCCATGTTATATGTGAAATAATCTATCAGTGGAACTAGTACTTTTTTGATCAATATTACAAATCATTGACTTCAAAAAAGCTCCTATTTCTTTCTGAAAAGTTAATTGTAAGTTGGACCAAAACCACCTGGTGACATTTTGTGTTTCTGCAGTGAACATTCGGCTCTCTGCTTCAAGTTTGACTGAAAGATGTAGCAAATAATCATCTTTTTTTTCTTCTAAAACCCGGTTTTGCTCCTCCGTTGCGCCTCAGAGACCTGAGCAATGTGAACTGTGAGGAACTCGGTCCGCTGCCGCCGGGATGGGAGATCCGCAACACCGCCACAGGGAGGGTCTACTTCGTCGACCACAACAACCGAACCACGCAGTTCACCGACCCGCGCCTCTCCGCTAACCTGCATCTAGTCCTAAAGTAAGAGCTGGGCTTTATTCCTCTCAACAACACACAAGTAAGTAAAAAAAAAAAAACCCACAGAAAACAAGATGGAAAAAAAATGTGTTTTTATTTTTGTTTTATTTAGTCCAAGTTCCAACGGTTCTCGAGGAGGCAGCGAGAGTCAAAACGTCAGGTAAGGACCGGGCCCCATGTCTGTCCGACGGTTTTACACCGGAATACCGTTCCAAAGTGTGTTGACCACCGGAGCTGGTCGGCCATTAGAATACACACACACACACACGCACACACACACAGAAATGTACACATGTTACAGGCTTCCCTCCTGACATTTCAGAAAATCTTCAGAGGTTTTAATCATGAAAACGTTTTTTTAGCACACGATCCGTCATGAAGCTGTCTTTGGCCGGACATCAAATAGCCGAGTGAAAACCAAGGCTGGTGTGTGTGCGTGGGCGTGTGTGTGTGTGTCGGGAGCGTCTCATGTCCAGGAAACGGAGGCATGCATCCCGTGCCCAAGTCGATGAACAAGCTGGATTTGAGCGTCTATACATGTAGTTTTGAGGGTTTCAACCCGTGTGCAGCTGTAGCAACACAGTCCCAGTGTCCTTTTTTTAATATTCTTCTTTTGAAGTTTTTATTTGAAAAAAAGAAACATAAGCTTTTTAAAAATCTTTTTTTTATGGCTGAAAAAGAGTTGAGGTTGTGCTAATTTTTTTTTTGTCTGAGTTGACAACAATGTGGCAATTATTATTAACCGACAGAGCTAAAGGGGACGATCGCTGATTTTAGACTTTTAGACTTTTGTGGAAGTGGATAAGATCGGCTCCACGTCTAAGTATCGGCCCATTTCCGACCACCCAAAGTTAAGGAAATCAGAGCAGAGTTATTGATGCACACAGGAACCTTCCACCTCTGTCTTTTCTTTAAAAGCCCCACGCTTTTGTTCCCGCAGGAGACGTCTTGCCTCGACGTTCTCACCGTATCTTGCGACGGATATTGAGCCTAAAGTTTGGAAGTCGCGATATAACCGGAGCCTGCTTCAACCTGCCGTGTTTATATTAACAGCGCAACGTGTGATCTGCTCCCTCTTCTGTTTAGTTTCAGAGCGAACTCTGAAGGGACTCTCAAGCTTGTGACAAACGTCTGAAAAATCCATCAGTCCTCCTGGTTCTCTGTCAAGACATCTGCCTTTTATCAGGCCGGAGATTGTAGACATTTTCACCTCTCGTGTGCCGTCATCCCACAAAAATGTCAGATATATGTGATGTCCATCAAAGTCGCAGTTTATAGCGCTGCATGGTTTTGGTTAAGACGTTCCCCGCCGCTGTTGCCGTCTTTGCTCCCTTTTCTGGTCGAGGTCAGCGTCCAATAGGTAACCAAATCCACGTCTGCTTTTTCCTTTCTCCCCCCGCCCCTCTCCCAAGACCTGGCTGCGGGATTCACGTGAGAAAAAGGACGTCTACTTCTCTTGGAGATGTTTGTGATTGATTAAAGTGTGTCGGGGTTGCGTTCAGGTAACATGTTCCAGTCACTCGTCAATAAGCGGCTGGAAAGAGAACACACACAGAGAGAGAGAGAGAGAGAGAGACGGAGCGGCAGCGTTTGTTTTATGGGTGAGAGATGCTCCGTTCCTCTCCTTCCCTCCCCGCCGTGTTTGGGTGCTGTCAGCAGAGTAACCTTCGCGCCTCCCCCCGTCTGCTCCTCGGTCTAGTCGGCAGGAAATAAAGGGATTCGTGAGGAGGGCTCGAGCGTCCTATGGGGGCCATGTGGCGTTCTGGGATGGCAGGAAGTGATTCCGTTATGCTGCACCAGACCCCTGAAACCGAACTCTGGGACTTTTCTATAGAAAAATGGCCGCTGTGGTGAGGTGGAATGCAGTCTGTTGGGTGGGTGGATACATTAAAGGCTAAACTGACTCTTTACAACTGGGTTCTGTCTGGAGGTCATTTGTTACCACTTCCAGTTAGGTTTTTTTTTTTTTCTATTTAATAGGAGCTGCATAGTGGCAACAATCCGTAAGTCAGTAAGATGGTAAATATTGTAACCTTGGCAGTGGAGATGCAAGTTATCGATTAATTAATAAGCGGGCATTTTTTCTCTCTTGTATCAAGAGGGTTCACCGTCTCAGTTTCTCATATGCAGATTTTTTTTTTCTTAAACCATTAAATTTTAATATCATTTTTGTCTGCTGTATTAAATACTGATTGAACAAACAAAAAAAATTGGTTTTATCATATCAAACTTAAGTATTCATAAAATATAACAAAACAGGAACTTATTAGGTTGCTTAATGGAAAAATGGAAGATGAAAAGAATGTGAAAGCCTTAATTTCCCATGAACACAGATGTTCATACAGACGTATGTCTGTGGTCGTTCTTAAAGGAGTGTTAAAACTTTGCTCCATGAAGTGGACAGCCCTCAAAACCAACTGTGCTTATTGGAAATGTTTTGTTTTTTTTCCCATCGTGTTATAATTTTTCTGCGTTACGCCCTTCGCATTTTTCTCTTCACATCCCAAATCATAAATGATATTTTAAAGAGAAGTTGACGCTGCTCCGCTAAATTGAATCGTGTGAAACTTAAGGAGCTTGCCGAGTGTTTATATTTCTAAACAGAACTGAATAAAATGCATTTTGCATCCCACACACCGGACCCTGGACCATTTCTCTTCTGGAATCTCTCCGCCATCTTTATTCCTGGCTCCGTTTAAAGATCACCAGCGGCGCCCTCTGCTGGATGGCGGCCAAACTACAACACTAAAAGAAGATCTCAGCCGACATTATTAATGGATTGGAACTATTTTTAATCTGATAAACCATTAATTGACTACTAATCATAATTCGATTAATAGTTTGCATCCCTACTTGGCAGCATTCTAATCTTTACTTTATATGAATAGCAGAATAATGTGTTTATCTGTCGACTTCAGGGTCAACATGTATGCTAACATCGACTATGGAAGTGATCTCTAAGAGACGGCCCAATGACAACTCTGGATTTTGCATCTCTATTAGTATTAGCAAGATCTTTAAAAGCAAACTAAATATAGCTGGTTGATTTCAGAACTTAGAGATGCTCTGAGAAATCAGCTGCTGTCCAGAATCATGTCATTTTATTCTCAGCAGGCCACTATTGGTGATCAGAAAGCCAGAACCTGATGCCTGTATATCATATCTAACGATATAGTGCAATAAAAAAAAAACAGGCAGGGGAAATATAGTGTGCCATAATCTGTTTCTTGAAGGAGTAATCAAGATGTTCCTTCATTGTTTAAAATCTATTTATAGATACCTCTGTGCCAACACTTGGGCAGTTTATTTTTAGATTTCCTGTGATGCAGAGAGAGAAAACTGAAACTCTGATTGTTTTACACAATTCAGTTCTTAAATTATACAGAGATTTAGAAAACATATTTTGTCATTCGTTGGCTTTAAAGAGAAGTCAGGATGTTTTACATCTTGAATCCCTGACAGGGTTTCAACAGTAACCAGGTTATGATGTAATGTGAACGTTACAACCAGTGTTTTGAAAAATGGTTATTGGTTTTCAGAGTGGTTGATTGTTTTGTTTTTTTTCCCTCCCCAAGTTCTCAAAAAACATTCTGAGCATCACCACTTTGTTTATTTTAAAGTCGCTTTTACAGGCTCCTCATAAATCAAGAAAAATATAATTTTTTTGTGCGTCTATCCATAAACTCAAATGTTGGACCATCTCTGGGAGTTAAGAGTACGAGTTGCCCCCTGCTGGTCGTTTTAAATAATGCATGCTTTGGTGTTCATTTCTTTTAGTACCTCGAGGCTTTTACAGTGTGCGAATGTAATAACACTTTTCCCAGTTACATCCATTAAATTAGCAAACGGTTGGCAACGCACTAAAACTACACCACAGACAAAATTTAAAGTAGCGAGTGCCATTGTTTATTTTTTCCCTTTAGAGAAGTACAGTAATATGGGATCACATGTGGCCGAAGAGGAATTTGTTGCCAACTTAAAACAAAAAATCACACACACACATACAAATAACTTTAGATTGATGAATCTTCTAATGTTTGATGTGCAACTTTTACTTGTTTTCACCGAGTTATTTGGTTTGTGACCTCCTCCACATCGTCCCTTCCTGCCCCCGTTTGTGTTTTTCTTTCTCTCTCCATGTTTTCCACCTGCGGGTCCGTCTCGCGGTTCCCAGCCGTCAGAACCAGACGAAGGACCAGGTCCAGCAGGCCCTGGTGTCCCCGGGTCAGCTCCCAGACGAGGCCGAGTGTCTCACCGTGCCCAAGTACAAGCGAGACCTGGTCCAGAAGCTGAAGATTCTGCGCCAGGAGCTGTCCCAGCAGCAGCCTCAGGCCGGCCACTGTCGCATCGAGGTGTCCCGCGAGGAGATCTTTGAGGTCAGCGCGCCACCTTAAGCCTTTGCAAAACACGGCCGTCATGGACTGTAATCGCAAAGTAGAACGTACAGTGCCTTGTAAAAAAGGTATTTATTCCCAAGAGACGTTTCACATTTTGTCACATGACGACCCGCAAGCTGAATTTTATTGGGCACATACTGTCGTGGACGGTTTTGAAATTTTTAGAATAAAAATCTAGAACGTGTTGTTCTTATTTATATCTGCGTCCCTCGAGTCATAACAGCTTCAGCGACATCGCTCGGGTCTTCTGTGTATAAGACTTTGTTTTTTGGCACCAAAATACTGTCAAAAAACTAGCAAAAATAGTTTGTTCTCTGTCAGCCTAGTGTTTGTAAACAGCAAATTTCAAGTCTTGCCACATATTCTCGATTGGATTTACACCTGGGCTTTGACTGGGTCATTCTGCCGCTTTGTTTTAAACCAGTCCATTGTAGCTCTGAATGCTATAAAGGCTAAACCGGTAAATTTTGTTATAATCTTACCTGAGAACCGTCATTTCATATCGCCTGTCTACCATAAAGGTCAGCTTTGTGCCGTCCAGGATTTATAGTTATTAAACTTAAACTAAAGGAACTCAGAGTTTAAGCAGTCTTGCCGTTTTCTGGACGTTTGTTCCAGATTATTGGAGTATAGAAAACAAATGCTGCTTCGTTTTGGTTCTGGTTTTGTGGCTGCAAATTAGACTGGAACCAAGAAGACATGTAGCTTCGGATTTCGTTTTGTAACACAGCCCGGCTCGTTATCTTGACATGTCTGCTGCGTTCTTTGGTCTTCATGATGCTGGTCGTTCACCAGCAAACAAAAAAAAAAACCCAATGAATTCTTCACAGAACTTCTAGACTTGTACTGAGGAAAAAATGGCTCACAGCTGGACTCTATTTACTAATAAGTGGTTTCCGAAGCCGATTGTTTGCGCTGGATTTTGTTTAGGAGTGTCCTGGTAAATGGGGCTAAACGTAAATGCATGCATGACAGCTCGTCATGGTAAGAACGCCATACCGGATGTTCTTCGACTTTACGGTTATGTGCCGATTCGTGTTGGTAAATCATAAAAAATCCAAACACAAGTCCGTGGTTATTTGAAAGCAGATCTTGCCGTGACCTTGGAGGCTGAGGCTACCGCTAACTAGCTGCCAATATACATTAGCAAGTCTCTATGCTTGCTAATATAGCAGCAAGCAGATACTCCTGCTGCACATGCTGGTTTGATTCGGGTTTTTTTTTTAATTCCTCAAGTATATACTTTTTGAAATATCAGTAACAGCTAGTTAACTCTAGTGTTAGCCAGCTACTTCCTAGCTGGCATTTTTGTGTCTATAATGCGTACGTTCACATTTCTCGCCAGTTGTTTTGGTCAGCCTTTGCTTTTACCACTGGCTGAATGCTGTTGGCAACTCAGACGAGGTTAGGCTCATGTGAGCAAAACAAAAACTTGCTAGGCTGCTAACAGAGCTCAGAAATTTCAGTTTTGTTTTTATGCTTGTGTAACCCTTCTTTGTTCCTCTCAGGTTCAGCAGGTCGTCTCCACAACAGACACTCGGACACACTGTATTTATTTCAACCAGAGATGAAAATCTTTACAGAGACTGTAAAGAGCAGCACAGCTTAACTTATATACCAATAAAATGTCAAGAGAGATAGCTTTGACAAATTTCACATCTAGAATATTGTTAAGATAATCGTTACAGTTGATTGTGACACAGCAGGATCCCCCGGCTACCCCGGCTACCGTAAGTTTTATTCAAAGTGGATCATGTAGGTCTTTAAAAGTCTTAAATTTTACTTCCAGAAACCAGCAGACACTCTGGAAAAAAATAAAACTCTGTGAAATGCAAATACTTTTGGAAACGTTACCGTCACAGCTTGAACACACGATAAACCCAATCTATGTTTTTCTGAGCTTTTTTTTTTTTTTCCGCCCGGGGAATTAGCTTCAGTCGCTAATTCCCCACTCATCGCGTAGAAAATTTCTGTCTGTTTGTCGTCTACATAACTCAAAGAATTGCTCATTGCATGAGTTATTTGAAGCTATTGTCCTCCCGGCCTCCTCTTTACATTCTCGGCTAAAGGTGGAGTGGGAGCGTGTTTCTCTCGCTCGTCGTTATCTACGACGTGCGAAGGCAGCGCCGCTCCAAATCCAAACCAGACCGCTCGTTTGAGAAGAGCATTCTCTCAGTGGGGGGAGTGTTTTAGTTTTTTTTTTTTCCTCTCTCTCTCTTTCTCTGCATCTATGAGGTGCAGGGCCTTCACCAGAACACCACCACCTGCAACAGACTGCATGACCCTCATAAAGCACGCGCTGGAATGTGCTGGAACAGCCGCGTCTGTTAATCTCGGCGAAGACATTTTTGTTGGCTGATCTCAACGTTTGATAGGGTTGAGGGCTGTGGGGGCGAGGCGGAGGGAAGGGGCGGAGAGACATGGCTGCATAGCTTCTCCAGACCAAGTCAAGCAGTAAATTCTGCCTCCGTAGGAAACTTTACGTTGGCGGACGTTCACAGCTGTCCCCCGGTTTCTTTTTACAGGGCAGATAAGACGTTCCCGTTTCTCCCACAACACCCTTGAGTTTTGTCCGCTCCGTCCCAAGGGCACGGCGGAGCCTGGCAGAGGAAGAGGCCGGTGTTATTGGAGTCTTATGCTCGTGTTTATTGTAACGGCCTCTGGATTACTCAAGGCGAACCCTGCCGGTAATGCTGTAAGCCGCCTGCACGTGTGGCCAACACTGGCGGCGGCGGAGGAGCGCTCAGCCTCAGAATGGAGTTTAAGAGATAAAACCGACTCATTGTCGACAATGAAATGCAGGTTTCTTGTTTCTGAGGAGGCTTTGGACCTCCTCCTGCTACCGCAGCTGTTTCAAAATCATTTTGGTATCGGTTGTCATGACGCCACCCGTCAATCAATCCAGTGGGCTCGTCAGCAACAGACCAATCCGCGGTCGTAAAGGGCTTTTACTCTCTCGAACTATAACTACAACATGTTCTTCCGTATGACTGATTGATTTTGTGTAAGTGGGACAGAGAGTATTAAGGAATGTACAAGGTATGTACATTGTTTTGTGTAGTCCCACAAAACAAACACATTCACTGAATTTGATACAAAAAAATATGAAATACAGTAAAAACAAACAAGCAAAAAAAAAAACTATACATAGTCAGGAAGCTCTTTTTTATTATGTGTTTTCCTGGCATTTAGTGTCATTTTATAGCACAATCAAATAACTATGTCACCTTCAGTTGCTATAAAAATGCTGAGTATATCAAATATGACTGAGAAGAAATTTAACTTTGTAATCCAACGCCTTGAAATTGGGCCTCTGTCTCTTTAATAACTCCTGCTCTTTCTGGAGCCACGCCTTCAGGAAGTCGTCACCACCACATGGCTCCTCTATTAGCCCTTTAACAACGTTTTTACCAGCGTTGCAGTGAGAAGAAGCTCGCACGATGAGCTCAGCAGGTTCCAGCAGGTGTTTGCTAATTGCTCCTGGCTAGTCTGAAGGAACTGAGTGGCGATGTTGAGGGTCGGAGGAAGCTCAGAGGCTTTAAAGCTGCATATCCAAGGAGGAGCTTCGTCCTTGAAGGCGGTGCTAGGACCGCCCATTCGTTTTGCACAGTTGAATGGTTGCCATGGAGAATGAAGGATTTCTAAAGCTGATTCTGATTCTGATTTTGTGCTGATCTGTGAATTACAAAAGGAGAGACATCAATGTTGTCGATCAGGTCAGTTAGAAAAGTTGAACTACTAGCTCAGTGTGACCGTCGCTTAGAAAGACTAAAAGATATTTTTGTTGACATTTGACTGACCTTGAGGCCTGTCTGTGTGCAGGAGTCATATCGGCAGGTGATGAAGATGAGGCCGAAAGACCTGTGGAAGAGGCTGATGGTGAAGTTCAGGGGTGAAGAAGGCCTCGACTACGGGGGAGTGGCCAGGTGAGCACATCCAGTGGTTGCTGTGTTTTTTTGTTTTTGTTTTTTTTCCCTGTTTCAGACGAATCATTTTATTGGTCATGTTTCATCACACACACACTGGCATGCAAAAGTATTAAAACCCCTTGAAATCTTTCACATTGTGTCTCAGAACAACCACAAGTACTTTATTGGTGTGATTTTATTGTTTTCAGAAATAATATAAAAAATGTAGTGTATAGTGAAGTCCATGGGGGGACTGATTGTCACGAATGGGTTTTTTTTAATTTTATTATTTTATTTTTTAAAGCCTGACCTGTTTCCGATTTCGGCCGATAATTTTTGTGTGTGACAAAAGTCACTACTTAGATCTATTTCAGACGGAAAAACGGTCCCAATTTCAGTTTCTAGATGTGAAAATTCGCTCTACAAAGTACAAACCCATGTTCCGTTTAAAAACCATCTTCAATATTTCTTCCCCCTCACAAACGTGTACCATGTTTGTAAAAGTAATAGTTCAATGCATTTATTCCACAATGAACTATCTTCTCCAATGTATTGATCTCCATTCGTGGCACTGTGATTAGAGATCCGTTCAATCAATAAGAATATAATTACTGTAAAATGTCTGTTTCAGGAACTTTATCACTCCCATCAATTCCATCTTAAAAGTCTGTTTGTTCATTCTGATCGTTTTCAACTTACAGCTTATAAAAAACTTAACATTTAAAATTAAAATAGACCAACAAAAAGAAAAGATTAATACAAAAATGTGGCTTTGAAATGAAATCCTTTTCTGAACGAGTAAAATGTCAAAAATAAAATAATTAAGAGACCAAAAAATATATATTTAGCTTCCATATATATGCAAATATATATATACATAAAAAACTAAACTTCCATGTCCAGTTTGAAAAGAAGTAGAAAAAAGAGGATTAAATCCCTCCCCATAATTGTCACATCTAAATTTGTCCCACATTATATATATTTACGCATCAAATTTTTACTCATGTTCCAATTTCTACACTATACAAGTTATTTATAAGCAATTAATGAAACGAATATTTAATAACAGCTTTTTCGATGTCAGTTTGAAAAGGTGCTTTTGTTCTGACAACCGCGCCTCATCAGAAGGCGTTTTTATGTTTGCTTGAACATATTTCATCTCTTCCCCCTGCTGGTCTGAGCCCTGTGTGCTTCGCCCTGCAGGGAGTGGCTCTACCTGCTGTCGCACGAGATGCTGAACCCGTACTACGGCCTGTTCCAGTACTCCCGCGACGACATCTACACGCTGCAGATCAACCCGGACTCCGCTGTGAATCCTGTAAGTCACAGGCCAATAAGAGCAGCAGAAACGGGAGGAACCGGGAAACTTTTCCCCCTCAGTTTGTATCAATCCATCAATCAAATTTTATTTGTACAGCACATTTCAGCAGCAGGGCATTTCCAAGTGCTTTACATCGTAACAAGCACAAAAACACAGAGTCATGCCACATAGAATCAACAATCAAAAACATTACATTAGGTCAAGTGCCATCATTAAATTTGTAATTGATTACGTTTCAAATCCAACTCTAAACAGGTGGGTTTTTAGTCGAGATTTAAAGGAAGTCAGTGTTTCGGCTGTTTTACAGTTTTCTTTAAGTTTGTTCCAGATTTGTGGTGCATAGAAGCTGAATGCTGCTTGTCCTCGGTTGGTTCTGGTTCTGGGGATGCAGAGCAGAACCAGAGCCAGAAGAGCTGGACCATTGTGCCATTTCTCATCCGTAGTTTCCCGCTTAGACCCGGCCCGCTTGGGCAAACTCCCATTTCGTATCAAACACAATTTTCACCGGTTTATTGTAAAGATAAGAGTCGGGACTGTTTCGATTCAACGCAGATCAGACACCGTCAGAGTTAGCGCGTTATTTTATCTCTCACGTCGTTATCACGAGTTTGCATCAGTCCGTTGAACCGCATCTTTTCCGTTTCGCTAGAACGAACTTGTAAAACTGCGTCTGCGTAAAACTGCGTCTGCGTTACTCGGGGTTGGCACAGGCGCTTGAAATCCTTGAATTTTCAAAAAGCTGTTTTTCAAGGTTTGGAAAGTGCTTGATTTCTGTATAAAGTCCTTGAAAGTGATTGATATTCTATCTGCACTGTTTTGTAATGAACTCTAAGCAGAAAGTCAAGGGATTATTTATATTGTGTTTCATATACACAATATAGATAACCACGATTTGTCCAGTGTAATGAATATTTCTTATTCCCAGTGGCTGAGTGAGTTTTTGATCTGTGTAATTGAAATACTGCATCGCCAATACCGTCGTTTATCGCAATAAGTTCTGGGGCAATTTATTATCCAGCAAAATTTGTTTTCTTGACAGGCTATTTGCATCTTAACATTCTCTGTTTTTTTTTTCTTTTTCCTGTTTATTTTTTGCAAAAAATGATGATGGAGAAAGAACGCAAGAGACAAAATGAAACATATGTTGATCTTTTGCTCTTCCAAATGTTCTTTTCGTGGATGGATTTTGAATATATTTCAAGTTTTCCTCGTAGTATTTCATGGCACTTTTATGATGACGGTAAACGTGACGATAAGAACTGTCGACTGTTTCATTTTTAGGTAACTTTAGGCACAGCTGTGGTCGTGTCACAGCAGTAACGAGCCCTGCACACACAAATACTGCTCTTGAAAAACTATTTCCTGCTAGCGCGCTTCTTTAGAACGCCAGTCGCTTAAATATGATACTTATTGATACTCTCATTGAACAAACAGTGGAGAAGATTCTGCAAATAACAATCCAGACAGTATTTACAGCTTTGTTCTTTTTAAAACATTATTGATTGGAATTTGTCGTGACAATGATGTATGACAAGAAATGTATCACGATACATGATAAACGATACGATAAATTCCCAGCCCTCGTTTCAGGCTGATTGTGCTGCAGCTGGGGTGTCTTTGTTTCCACCAATGAGAGAAACGAATAAAAATAAAGTTTAAAAAAAAAAAAATTTAAAATGCTTGGAAATTATTGAATTTTTTTGCAGGAAAAGAGTACGAACCCTGATCAGCTTGTCTCACACACAGCCTGAATGTGTTGTTTTTGTTTTTTTCTTTCCCCTTCTTGCAGGAGCACTTGTCATACTTTCACTTCGTAGGCCGCATCATGGGGATGGCTGTGTTCCACGGCCACTACATCGACGGCGGCTTCACCCTCCCGTTCTACAAGCAGCTGCTGGGTAAACCCATCACCCTGGACGACATGGAGTCCGTCGACCCCGACCTGCACAACAGCCTGGTCTGGATCCTGTACGTCCAGGTTTTTGGTCACCGTTTGTTGTTTTTGTTTATTTGCCGAGCGACGATTTGAAATGCGACTCTGCCGCCAGGGACAACGACATCACGGGTGTGCTGGACCACACCTTCTGCGTGGAGCACAACGCGTACGGCGAGATCATCCAGCACGAGCTCAAACCCAACGGCAAGAGCATCCCCGTCTCCCAGGACAACAAGAAGGAGTACGTCCGCCTCTACGTCAACTGGCGCTTCCTGCGGGGCATCGAGGCGCAGTTCCTGGCGCTGCAGAAGGGCTTCAACGAGGTCATCCCCCAACACCTGCTCAAGGCCTTCGACGAGAAGGAGCTGGAGGTACGTCGCTCGAGTCCGCCGGCCGCTTTTTTGATTCCGACACACTAACCCCGCCGTCTCCACCCGCTCCCCAGCTGATCGTGTGCGGCCTGGGGAAGATCGACATCAACGACTGGAAGTCCAACACGCGGCTGAAGCACTGCACGCCGGACACCAGCATTGTTAAGTGGTTCTGGAAGGCCGTGGAGTCGTTCGACGAGGAGCGCCGGGCCCGACTGCTGCAGTTCGTCACCGGATCCTCCAGGGTTCCCCTGCAGGGGTTCAAGGCCCTTCAAGGTAGATAGAGACATACAGACGGTTGCTATGGCGTCTGGAGAGGTAAACAATCGCGAGTTTTCCAGGTCCGGATAGGGAGGGAAAAGGAAAATATAATTATGGGGTCATACTTAGAAATTTTCAATTTATTCCCCAGTCCTTTGTCTGTCTTTTAATTTCTTACTCTTGTCTTTCTATCTCTCTCTCTATTTCTTCCTTTCTTTTGTACTTCCTTCCTTTTTTCTTTCTGTATTTCTTTTTTCTTCTGTTCTTTCTTGTTTCTTGTGTGCTCCTTTCCTTCTTCCTCTCTTTCTTTACCGTCTTTCTTTCCTTTTCTCTTTCTCCATCTTTCTCTTTCCCTCTTTTCATTTTTCTTCACATTTAGAGTCTTGCTCCTGTTTTCCATAAATTCGTGGTGCATTTTTCTACTCGCGTTATTAAAATTGCTATAAAACAAAGAAGTAACGAGTCTGGAATTTTGATGTGGGAAACGCATGACGTTTGCACAAAACCTGTTTAAACCCCTTCACCGTCACGACGACGCCGGCGTCCTCATGGCCCCATTGGCTAACCTGCCAGCGTTTTGAAGGTGACAGTTAAAGTGCTAATTATTTTGACTGGAGGAGCTGCAGAGTTTCGGCTCTTGCCGCTGCTGATCTCCGTCTCTCTGACACTGAAGCGCACTGAGCTGAGTTCGGCTCCGTGTGTGTGTCTCTGGGTTGTTCTGATCTGGGATGAACCCTCTGTGGTTCAGTGGGTCCATCCTGGCAGACGGCTCTGCCCGGTCACTGAGCCACCCTGGCACGACGAGTAAAAGATGATCCGCTGGCAGAACTCGGGTAACGTGACCGTCTTATCTTGGGCCAAACGTCAGCAAAAAGTCAGAAGCTAAACAGATTTCACAAACAAAGTGGGACTTCAGTCGTGACGTCACAGCAAAGGGGATCATCTTCGGTTTTTCACATTCTTCATTAAATAAAGCCTGTTTTCTTTAGGCATCATAGGTAATTGTGAAGAATGTGATGTTAATGCTTCATTTACCAAATCCTGTTTTTGGTCGTATTAATTGGTATGTAAATATTTCTGTTTCTTAAAAGACAGCCGCAGTTTGCATCTAATCTGCTTCATGTAAAGGGCGCCATAAATATTTCCGTTTCTATCAGATAAACATGCTTGTTTGTGGGTAAACTCAACTGTTCTTAGTTGAAACTGTAGGGTGAAGGTTTAAGGGTTGGATCCATATCCACATAATTCAACGTACCTTCAGGCTGATGAACTAGCATGTTAAATTAGCGCTATTATGTCGCTTCCAGCCACTTAGAGCCATTTTATAGCAAAATGAAGTTACAATGTTACCTTCAGTTGCTGTGAGAAAGTTATGTATATCAAATATGGCTCAAATGAAATTTGACTTTGTAATTTAACTCCTTGAAATTGGGCCTCTGTCTCTCTAAGAAGCTCCTGAAACAACAAGACTCCTCTGTTAATCCTTTAACAATTTCACCAATGTTGCACCCAGAAGTAGCTTCAATAACGAGCTCAGCAGATGTGCAGATCCACCAGGTGTTTGCTAATTGCTGTAGACTAGTCTGAAGGAGCACCTCGAAGGCGGGGCTCGGTCCACCCAGGCGTTTTGCACAGTTGAATGGTTCCAGGAGATAAAATGGGGTTTCTCTAACATAAATCAATTCAACACTCCAGGTATGTTTTCCATGAGGGAATGACATTATAACAGCATGTAAAGCTAAAAAGAGGTTTATTTTACATAATACTGCCCCTTTAACTTTACTAGTGAGGTTAGAAATTACACAGAACAATATTTTCTCGTACATATTTTAGCTTTTTCCTTGACCTTTTTCTTTCTATGCTGAGCTTATCCCATGGCTGAACTCTGGTCTGAATGTCGTAAATTATATAAATAAACCCAAACCTTTTGAGTTGGTGGTCGGACAACGAACTGAAGACGTGATTATTAAAATATTTCTCTAAAATACTTTCCTCTGCAGGCGCCGCAGGACCACGACTCTTCACCATACACCAGATCGATGCCAGCACCAACAACCTGCCCAAAGCCCACACCTGGTGAGGGATCAGCGTCCGGTCAGCTGGCAGATTCTCACTTTTAGGATCGATTAAAGGAGTCGAATTTAAGAGGGAAACACAGCAGACTCCACATTGTTGGCACCCTGCGTAAAGATGCTAAAGATCTTTTTTATAAATCTCCTTAAATGCAGCAGCACAATTTACTGAACGATTAGAAGATTGATGCTTTTATTTAGTGGTCTTAAAGTGTTTTTGCTTGCTACAAAATCATTTGTGCCATGCTGTACTGACAAGTAAAATTCTAAGGAAATGAATGTATCTGAAACATTTTTTTATTATTTAAACTTTACATTTTTGATCAGAATTTCCAGTAATTCCAGTAACTCTTATCAATAGTTGACTATTGGGGTTTGGGGAGGGAAGCACACCTTGTCATGTACGGTAGAGGACCTGTGAAGCTGTGGGTCGTTGCTTTTCTAAAATTCACGGCAACCTGGAGTACGTGGCGTCATTAGTTCTTTGAAATACCAAGAGATTTTGAACAAAAATTAGGGCTGTCAGCATTAATCGATTAATCTAAAAGGGTCTAATGTGTTGACATTACATAACGCAGATTGATTGCGCTAGTTATTTTGACTTAAAAGCAGTCTTGCACTGCAGTCAACAACGCAGCGTTGCAAACATGAGTGAAGTCAAAAAGCGGTGAGAAATTTCAGTTTAAATAACAAGCAACAGACGTTTGGATAAAACCCAGGACGTGTGCACATGTTGTAACTATGAATTATCCTTCCACCCAAGCACAACCAGATTACTTGAAGTTTCTAACATTTGAAACAGAATGACGTCTTTTAAGCCTTTTTCAATAGGAAAACTTGGAAAACTGAGAATCTTGACATGTTTGGTTTGAGACAATAAGCCACCATATAACACAATGTACATATTCACAATATAGGCTTAGAAAGTTAACCATAGTGAGCTGTCAGAGTTGGTGTGTGGGGCGCCTTATTTTTTTTAACTGAACCGAAACACACCAAATTCAGCAGCACGTCTACGTGTTAAGATTGTCAAAGTCAAGCTAGCATGACCGACCTACTTCTCTCACCCTCACTATTTTTCTAAATTAAAACCTTTTCTTTACCTGTGCAATCTGATACCACTGGACTTTGCTATCTGCTTGTAAGAAAGTTGACAATTATGTATCACACGTGCGTTTAAGATTTAGCACGTTACGTTGACAACTTGACAGCTAAAGCCAATGGTAGTCGGTGAACTTTTTTTCATCGTATGCAGGAAAAGTGCATTAGAAAACCGTGAAGAGTAGGGATGCAGCTGGTAGTTTGTTGTCCAAATCAGTTATTTATCAAGTTTCATTTAAATTTCCAATGTCCAAAAGCAAAAACCGAATTTATTTAGAATTTTACACGTCTTTAATAACGGGGCTGTCAGTGAGTGCAGAAGATGCCGTCACCGTCAAACTACTTTTTACTGACTCTGTTGTCTTTCCTCCAGTTTTAACCGAATCGACATTCCTCCCTACGAAACCTACGACAAATTGTACGACAAGTTGCTCACTGCCATCGAGGAGACGTGCGGCTTCGCCGTGGAGTGACCGGTCGACGCCTGCGGGACTCGGCAACAACCAGAAGCTACGGGGCGTTTGACCTCAGCAAACCACCGACTCCAGAGCGGGGCGTTCAGTCCGGGGCGGGGAGGGAAGGATTCATACTCTGACATGTAGCCAAACTAAAAGACGGGAAGAACACCAGAAAAAAGCCTTCTTCCCTTAATATCTTTTTGTTTTTTAAATCATTGAAAAGGATATTTCCAGCTGCTAATAACTCTATTTACTAACTTGTGGAACCTTCAGATTTTGCTGGCTCTTTTTTTTTATTTCAGCATTTAGAAACAGATTCTATTCCATGTAGCAATTCGTCATTTTACCCAGCAAAACGCGACAAAAATCACATTTATAAACGACTGATTTTGTTTGCCGCCAGCAAGGACTTTTTTTTTTTTTTTATTAATTTATTTTTTTAGGTCACACTAAATCCGGATGCAGATAACCGCAGCCTCCGAGCGTCCGCGCCAGGGTCCGTCGGCGTTGCCACGGAGGCAACCTGTGAGCAGAAGAGGAAGGGAAGGTCACATACTGAGCTGCAACCGACTGTTTACAACCTCCTCCAAAGACACAACCGGGGGCCTGGGCGCCCCTTAATCCTGGCCCCCACTTTTCAAGGGCTGGCTGTTTTTGAAAATGAGTTACTGATTGAATTGCCTGTAATGTTTTTTTTTTTTTTTTTTTTTTTTTTTTTTTTTTTTTTTTGGGAATTTTTTTTTGGGGGGGGGACAAAAGAGAAACAATAAAATTCTATGTAATATAAATAATTTATTGCTATTCTTCCAGAAACCCTTTTTTTTTTTTTTCACAGTTTCTGGGAAAGAAAATAGATTTATATTTGAAATGTTGCCCTGTTTTTTTTTTTTTTTTGGTTCTGTTTTTTAAATTATGGGAGACCGTTTGTGGAAGCCTGACTGAATTTCACGGAAGTGTATGCTGTGGTTAATTTGGACAGAATCTCTACTACTTACATTTGGTAGAGGCAAAAAAAAAAAAAAAGTGCCATAATCATTTTTGGAAATCAACAAATGTTTCGCAAAATATTTTGCTGACCCTTTAAAATCTACCGGTTCTATTATTGTTCGAATCATTTCCATCCTGGAGTCTCGTATCGTTTGTAGCTGGACTATATTCATGCAACTGGCGGTGATCTTAAACGTATCGAAACGATTTGACTGATGGTCTCAGAAGAGCACAGAGTTCATCGTTATCCGCTTTGTGCTGCCTCCATGTTACACGGAAAAAAGAAACCTCTACTACCTTTCAGCCATGTGGTGCTAAATAGCATTTACTTTTGATATATATATATATAAATATATATTAGCAGACCTGCTCACTGACATACTACTGCTTAAAGTGCACATCACTCTACTCATGCGTATGCCTGTTTTGTGGCCCACAAGAGCTCTGATTGGCCACATTCTCAGGAGCTGCCATATGTAGTTTGTAATATTTAAAACTAATGCTGGCCATTTGTCTTGACTTTCTCAATGTTCGAAGATTAAAAAATGTCTTTTGCATTCGTTTTTTCACGGCAGACGAGTAACGTTTTTCACAAGCAGTTTATTTTATTCTTTTCTGTTTGCATGTGTCCGTACGTGATTTGGCTTCAGCGTCGACTGAATGAGATGAACTCAAATGAATTATTCAGTCCCATCTAAGGTGGGCATTTGTTAGGTTTATTGTTTTCACGGTTGAAATGTAAAATTCTTGAATGTCTTGTTTTTCTTTTCTCAAAGATGCTGCCTGTTGAGCAATCTCTACGACCGTGGACTGTTCTTATCATTTGGATACACTTAAAAAAAAAGAAAGGAAAAAAAAACAAGCGTTTGCAAAGTGGGAAAAAAAAAGTCTCCTCGGATGGTGCTTTTGTACAGTAATGAGATGTTGTTCACATATGTGGATCAAACAAAGTGTAATTTATCTTTAACTTAAGTAGAATTTCTTTGGCTTTGTTTTAATTACGATCTGCAAAGAGGAATTGCACACAAACAAGATGTGAGCATTTAATGCAGCGTTTATGAATTCACCTTTTTAAAAAAAAAAAAAAAAAGAAAGCTGATCTCGGCTGCTTTCACGGCGAAGCAGCGCCCCTTTCTATTAAAAAAAAAAAAAAAAAAAAAGGTCAAAGTTATGAGATTTTTTTTTTTTTCTTCCCCAAACAGCATGATCCACTAGCAGGACTATATTTCTCATAGCCGACTGATGCAATTTTATGTATGTTAACACTATCATTTTGTAAGAGTATCTTATTTTTGTGTGTAATTAGTTTGAATTAAACTTGCCTCTGTCTAACAATGCAAGGCCTTGTACAACAACACGTCCTGAGTTTTCTTGGGCTACTTCCATCAGAGGAATGCACAAACACTTGATTTGCTCAATAAAGGTTATTAAGCAAGCGACCTTTGTTAAGGTCGTTTGCATTTGAAACTCTATACAGTTTCAAATGCAAAGGTGGTCTGCTTTTGCATCTGTGTTGCACATGGTCCAATCTACCACTGGTAGTCACTGGTAGATACCAGACGGCTGAAAAGGAGCGGGGTTGTTTTTGGAGGGCAGGGCGGAGGTGTTGATTACGGCCTTTTTGTTTCATCAGTGTGAATCTTCCGTTCAAGAAATCGACCATACTATCTATTTCATACTGATCGTGGTTTATGATGTAATACTTTTTTTATGATGTGAAATTTGTTGCATAAAGCGAAACACTGACTTTATGGTGTCAAAATAGAATGTTTTTGAAATTTTAGTGAGTTTTGTTTTTTTTCATTTATTTATTTTTAGGGTATTTCAACCTTTTGTCAACAGCTACAAACTTTTAATCCATTTTATTGGAATTTTGTGATTGGAAAGAGTCGTGAATAATCGAAGCAGAAGTTGTTGACATTTTTACCCCTTCTGTTGTTTGGTGATAAACTTCAATCGACTGATATTCTTCTTTAATTTTGACTTTATTGGTTAATTAGGTGACTTATGAAAATTTTTTTTTGCGTACTTCTATTTTACTTAGGGATATCTGAGGAAAAGGAGCCAGAAACAAATACGCACCACACTTTTCAGGTTTGCACAAAAAGTACAACAATGCATTATTTTGTTTTTACACCACATACATACTTTTTGGTGGTCTAGTAAAATAATAATTAAAAATTTAATAAGAGAAAGTTAGGATTAGCAATAAAAGGAACGAGGGACAAATGTCAGAGGTTCCACTAAAACAAAGTACAAAATTTCTGGAATTATTATGAAACGTTAATATTTATTTTCGAATCAAAATTCTGTAAAATATATGTAAAAAAAAAAAAAAAAAAAACTGGGTTGGTCCTGATTGCGTCATTTACTGTAGTATGTGTAGGCATCGGAAGTAGGTCGTATTACCCCTTTTTCTGTCTGGTACATATTCATCCGCCAACATTCGTTGAAGTGAAGCCATAACGTTAACCATACATAACATCCAACAAACGAATAGTTTTAACAATTGCTTTGTTGTTTTTACCAAGGTTTTCAATCACAGCAGATTTGAATTGTATTCGCTGACATTTGGCGTATACACCGTTTTTCTCTTTGTGTGTGTGGTTGTGAGACACTTACGCTCCAGTCTTCCCTTGTGTCGATGTTAAAAGTGCAACGACACCAGTTAATAAAGACTGTAAATCGATTTTACGGAGAAAGTCGTCTAAAAGTCAGTTTTCTTTGTTCTTTTCGCGTTTTCGGAAACGCTGGGATCGAAACTGGAGCGGCGGATGACTCCGTCGGAAGTGAAGACTTTCTGGCCCATATATAAGCCGGGCCTCATTTCACGGTAACCGGCATTTCAGCACCACTGCCGGCCCTGTTTTCTATCTGACGCCGAGGCCGCTTTGTATTTATATACTTTTTTAATTCGTACGTTTTGTTCACAATATGCCTGGATATTCAGACAGAGACCGCGGCAGAGATAGAGACAGAGGGTAAGTCCGTTATTTATTTTGTACTTATTGTTTGAAGATTTTTACTGTCGCGTGACATGGCTGACGACACTTCAGATGAATCTTAAAAAGTGTCGCTGGGGTCTTCTATACTACCTGAAGTTACCACATTTACCACACAAAGGTAGCCTAGGTGTTTTTATCGGTATAACGTCAATGTTTTGAGTCTTTCTTCGCTTCATTTAGCCTGAGGCCTTGTTTGGCCTCGTGCCCCGGCGCAGCTGCGTTTCGTTAGCTAGAAGCTAACTTTTGCTCAACCGGCACCGAGGCTAGCCACTAATGTGAGCTCTTAAAAAGTAAATCCAACATCATGGAAAACGTTTTAATGGTTTCTGGCGTTTATTTAGTATTCGGGTTGGCGTTATGCCCGGTATTTATTTGCGGCGAAGACACGGTTATGGAACACTGCTAATATGACGCTAACTTGGCTAGTCGGCTTCTCGCCATGTGGCGGCGTTGGAAAGCGGACACAAAATGCCGGCACGGCTCTTCCCCCCCCCCCACCTCGCTCCTTTCTTTCCAATTGTTCTCATCTGGTTGGAAGGATTCAGACGCAATAGTTTCCTCGACCCAATCCGATTAACTTTTTAATTATGCCAATAAAAAAAGTCAAATGGCTTCTGTCTCTACAAATGGCTTTAACTTTTCCAGTGAGACGAAGATTAGGTATTTGGTTTGAAACTGTTGAACGCATTAAAACTACGTGTTGCCACCATTTTAGTTCTACAACAATAATAAAACGAGGCGTATCTCGCTTATTATTATTATTATTTTTTAGTTCTTTAGCCATATTCGAGTGTTTTCCCCTCAGACTGTCATGATTTTTTCTCTCTCTCTTCCCTATTTGGTATAGCAACAAAGGACTCTGACATCAAAAAGTAACTTTACAGTCAAGTTTTTACTAAAAAGCTTAATTTTGAGGACTTTTCATTCGAACGGTGTCATGAAAATTGTTTTTCCGAGTCGGAACATCTTGTTCTACTTGATATTGTGTTTATGCACTTAGTATATGGGATCTGGTTTAAAAAGCTCATGCATTAAAGCAAAACAATTGTGGTATAAAACCGCTTAAAAAGACTTCCAGGGTTAATTTGTAATACTGCACTCATCACAAACACGGTTTAGTTGGATCAAGAGTACTTTCAAGTGCATTCATTGGAACTAAATAAGTCTTGGAAGTCGACAGGGATTCTCAACGCTGATAAGTTATGTTGTTTAATCTGCAGCTATGGCGGTGGACCACCCCGATTCGGTGGCAGCAGGAGTGGAGGTGGAGGTGGAGGAAAGTTCGGCAATCCAGGTGAACGGTTGAGGAAGAAACACTGGAACCTGGATGAGCTCCCAAAGTTTGAGAAAAACTTCTATCAGCAGCATCCTGATGTCGCCCGTAGATCACTGGTATGTATAGGTTATAACAGCAGCAGTAGACATGGGCTTCTGTGCATATGTTGGTGCTTTGTGATCATTTCTGACCACTGAACTCTTTGCTTTAATTTGCAGCAAGAAGCTGAGCAATACAGAAGGTCAAAAACTATTACAGTGAAGGGGAGGGACTGCCCAAATCCCATAACTCAGTTCCATGAAGCAAGCTTTCCCTGTAAGTATTTTTTAAGAAAAAGGTTCCAAAAATTTTTTTTAGTAGAAAATTGATGTCATTGAACAGTTTTCCATATTTTATTTGTTCAGCTTATGTGATGGAGGTCATCAACAAACAGAACTGGACTGAACCAACACCTATCCAGGCCCAGGGTTGGCCTTTGGCTCTCAGTGGCATGGACATGGTCGGCATTGCACAGACTGGCTCTGGAAAGACACTTTCTGTAAGTTGCATGTTTTCTTTGGCACACTTTAAGATTTTTAATTGCAGGATATAGTGTTAATATATATATATAGGATATATAGCAGCTAATCAAACTGCTGCTTTCCTTTGCAGTATCTTCTGCCTGCAATCGTGCACATTAATCACCAGCCTTTCTTGGAACGTGGGGACGGTCCAATTGTAAGTTAAGACTTTAAAGTGGTGTCGTTTTGACAAGACATGCATGTATTAGCCAGAGTTAAATGAAATTTGTTGCTTTTTCTTCCTGGCAGTGTCTGGTGTTGGCCCCCACTCGTGAGCTGGCCCAGCAGGTGCAACAGGTGGCTGCTGAATATGGCAGAGCTTCTCGTCTGAAGTCCACCTGCATCTACGGAGGCGCACCAAAAGGGCCTCAGCTCCGTGATTTGGAGAGAGGTACAGTTTTGGTGTCTGTGTTCAGAACTATGAATGGAAGGCGTTTCAAAGAGTTTGCCTCTGACGGTGTATCTAATGGGTTTTAGGTGTGGAGATTTGCATCGC
Organism: Girardinus metallicus; assembly: GCA_903067095.1. Classification (NCBI taxonomy): domain Eukaryota; kingdom Metazoa; phylum Chordata; class Actinopteri; order Cyprinodontiformes; family Poeciliidae; genus Girardinus; species Girardinus metallicus. Next base: position 7,821 of record CAEGAE010087472.1, on the reverse strand, counting down.
CACTCCAGGCAGGCTCATTGACTTCCTTGAAGCAGGAAAAACAAACCTTCGCAGATGCACTTACCTGGTGCTGGATGAGGCAGACAGAATGCTGGACATGGGGTTTGAGCCACAGATCAGGAAGATTGTTGACCAAATCAGGGTATGAATTGTTTATTAACTGTACTGCAGAAGCTGTTGATTGGCTGATGTCTGTGTTGTATTTGGCTGACTGTTGAATTGTTGTTGCAGCCCGACAGGCAGACTCTGATGTGGAGTGCTACTTGGCCTAAAGAGGTTCGCCAACTGGCAGAAGACTTTCTGAAGGAGTATGTTCAGATCAACATTGGTGCACTGCAGCTTAGTGCTAACCATAACATCCTGCAGATTGTGGATGTCTGCAATGATGGAGAAAAAGAAAATAAGTATGCAATTGTGACTCAAGTTGCAAATTGTGCACACAGTGTGTTTCAGGAATTTTGAACTTGATGTGAATTTTCTTTCAGGCTAATCCGTCTTCTTGAGGAAATCATGAGTGAGAAGGAGAACAAGACGATCATTTTTGTTGAGACAAAAAGGCGGTGTGATGACCTCACTCGACGAATGAGAAGAGATGGGTGGCCAGCTATGGGAATTCATGGTGACAAAAGCCAGCAGGAGAGGGACTGGGTCCTTAATGGTAATGATCTGTTCTTAATTAAGTTGTAATTTATATTTCTCATTTTAAGAAATATTCCAGTCTAATTCTGTCTGTCTTTGATGTTCTTTAGAGTTCAAATTTGGCAAAGCCCCCATACTGATTGCCACTGATGTTGCGTCCAGAGGCCTAGGTCTGTATCCTCTAAACTTTACCCTTTCATACGTTTAAAGCATTTGGAAAGAAAGTGTTTGCTTTCTTTAACACTTCTGCTTCTTTCTGAGTTTCTCCCCTGACCTGAAGGAGCAGTCTGTGTGGCAGGGCCTTGGCATGACAAGCCCAGGTATCCAGAGGGGGAAGGAGGATTCTTGGAGGTGTCCAGACTGGCGAGGCACGGGTCTCCCAGTCATGCAGATGTACAGAGGTGACCAGGCCCAAACGAAGCATAATGTGCTGGCCTGCCTAAAAATGGGGGAGAGTTGAGGGCTGGCCAAAGTTCCTCCCCCATGTTTGTTTTTTCTGGCCATGGTTTGGACTGCTTCACCCACCCAGGTCTAACTGTCCCAGCTAAAAGCCAAGCTACACTGCCTCCTTTTTGTCTTGCATGTACTTTTGGATTCTGCATTGCAAGTCATTTGAGCCAATTAAACTGTTCTAGCGAGACATTCGAAGCATGGCTAATGATGCAGTTCCATAAACCTCAGTCTGAAGAGCAGTCCGATCTTACCTTCACCTCTGTAATGACATGGCTACTGGCGCTTTTGGTGACAGTGGGACATGGTAGTTGGACACGGTTGGACAAAATCCAAGCTCACATTCCTCCCTCGCCTGCGTTTCAAAGTCATGTCGAGACCTGCCAACGAGAGACATTATGGTCAAGTGAACGCTGGGTATGGAAAAAGATGGCTTGCTGAGAAGGGGTTGACCTGTAGGCTTCCTTCCAAGGGGGTCTGGTCTACAGGTTAACGACAAAGTTTCAGTTCAGTAGCCAGCAAGGAGCTACGGTGGTGGGAGGGTTTTTGGGTTTTTTTTCTAAGAGGAAGTAGTGTTTTATAGAAACCTTTTTTAGAGACTGTGGGGGTTGTTCTGCAATGGGAATGGATTATTGAATGCATACTCCTGAAAGGTAAGGGTTTTGCTCAATGTATGAGAAGCGATGGAGTGTGCATCATTTTCTTTTCCCACCGTAGTCTCCCCATCTACAGTTAACACTAGTCTTTTCCAACTCTAAGGTTTATCCAACTCTTTGATCCAACGACAAGTCTAACTTTGTTTTTTTTTGATCTGGTTGTTGTGTTGGCTCTGGCACACCCAATGTGTTGCCCTTCTTTTTGCCACACTGCAACGACTTACAGATGTGGAAGACGTGAAATTTGTCATCAACTATGACTACCCTAACAACTCTGAGGACTATATCCACCGCATTGGCAGAACGGCTCGTAGCCAAAAGACGGGCACGGCCTATACCTTCTTCACTCCCAACAACATGAGGCAGGCCGGGGACCTCGTCTCTGTGCTGCGCGAGGCCAACCAGGCAATTAACCCAAAGCTCCTCCAGATGGCAGAAGAAAGAGGAGGTAAATCTAATTGGTGAGACGCAAAAACTGTGCCGTAAAAGGCAGTTACTTTTCTTCCGCCGTTTATTTCTGGGCCAGATTAAATATCAAGCTGGTTTAGAAGGTATTCGAGATGAATTAAAAATTGTTTTCTTTACCTTCCAGGTCGTTCAAGGGGCGGCAGAGGTGGTGACTATGACCGTCGGGATAGGTATTCCTCTGGAAGGCGTGATTATGGCGGCGGTAGGGATAGAGATAACAATAGAGGATTTAACAACGGACCAAACAAGAGTTATGGCGTAGGTTCTCAGAACGGAGGCTACGGAGGCACCAACGGTGCCAGCAATGGATATGGTGGAGGGAACTACAACACCAATGGACAGTCAAACTTTGGCACCAATCAAGCAGGAGCTTTTGCTGCCCAAAACAACTTCCAGGCCCAACAGTTTGTTCCCAATAAGCCCGTTGCACAAAATGGCACAAGCCATCCTCAGTACCAGTTCCCTCAGGCCCAGATGCCTCCTCAGCATCCACCCCAACCTCAGCATACACCCCAACAACTTGCCCCTCAGCAGCATCCTCCACCGCCTCTGGTGCCGTACCCCATGCCTCCACAGTTCTCTCAGTAAATGCCCCACATACTTGAAAGAGGTAATTTATTGCATTTTGTCTTTTAAGTTCTATACCTAATTTGAAATTTTTGTATTTACACAACAGGGTTCTGTCAACCTATGAAGCCTTTTAAGATCTGCAGTGCAACAATAGTTTTGGTTGCACATTTGTTTTTCCTGTATTTAATTTGTTACATTCCTCAGAAATATTTAGTTTGTTTTGTACCAGAAAATTACAAGTGTATTGGTTTTCATGTGTAGCATTCAGTGATCAGCTCTTACATTGAAAGTGCACTGCATGATCTTTGGAAATAAAACTATACAAAAGATTGTTTTTTGCTTCTTCTTTTTTTTCCCCTTTCTGCTCAACTTGTGTATTACCTTTACCGTCCAGCAGGTGTCATGCTTTCCAAGATTAATAGTAGACTGGGCAGTTGCTTTCTTTAGATGGTCTTAGTGGTAGATGACAAGTTTATGTAGAATTGGGGAGGATAAAGCACCTCAAGGCCCAGAGTGGAAAACTTGATGCCAGGTCTTAAATTCAAAAATACTTTATTAATCCTAAAGGTAAATTGGTTACATGTGGCCCACTAATTCAGATTCTTCAGGTATTGAAGAGGGTGATTGTTGTTGGCAGGAAAGATCTCTTGTATTGCAGTGAGTCTGAAGAAGCCTCTGCCTAAAGATGCCGTTTTCTCAAGAAGGCCATGAAGAGGACGGTCAGGGTTGTCCATAACGTTGATTTTTTTTTTTTTAATAATCCTTTGCATAGTCATCTCCAGAGGTTCCACAGTTCTCAGAACAGAACCAGCCTTCTTATCAGGCTGTTGTGCCTTTTTAGGTTCCTAAAGTAAAATGAGATTGAAGTGGCAAGAACAAATACTATTTCCCACATTGGTGTACTTGGACAAAAGAACCTAGAGATGACGCTCCATCAGATTGGGACTTCAGGAGGTCCTGGAGATCTGAGACCACAGTGTCTAAGGTTACTATAGTAACACTAAACCAGACACTGTCTGAAGTTTGCCAGTGAACATCTGAATGATCAAGTGGAAGACTGAGACCAAAATGGAACATTTTGACATTTTGGTATAAACTCCACTCACTGAAGGACTAAATCCCAAGAACACCCCTCCAACAGTGAAGCTTGAAACTTGCTTTGAGAATGCTGTTCTGCAATGGAGACGGGATGACTGCACAGTCTGGGGGGGGGGGGGATGTAGAGATTTTAGGCAACAACCTCCTGTCAGAGCATTGAAGATGGGTTGACACTGGGCCTTCCAGCACAATGATGATCTGAAACACTCATCCAGGGAAACTAAGGAGTGGCAAAGAAGCATGTCAAGGGTTTAGAGTGGCCTAGCCAGTCTCCAGACTCAAACTAGAAAATCTTGAGATGTTGAAATGCTGTGTTGCCCTGAAACCTGAACGATCAGAAGGAGTTGGCCAAAAACCCTGCTGCATTGTGTGAAAACTTCGTCAAGAACTTCAGGAAACATCTGACCTCTTTAAATAAAAAATAAAATTTATGTACCAAATAAGTTATATTTTTTCTATTATATCAAAGCTTGGAGGGTGGGCGAGGGAGGTTGAGTCATTTCAATTTATTTTCCCCACTGTAATTGGAAGGAAAGAGAAACTTGACTATAGCTTGTTTTTTATCCTCTACATTTATTTCTTAAATCCTCCAAAGTCTTTGCAATTACATAAACCCATGAACTGCGCAACCCTAAGCTAAACCATTCCATTGTAGCTCAGCCCCACTCAGACCCATGGCACCACGTGATAAGTCTCCCCTGACCCTTGTACAGAACCTCCATGAAATCTGACCGCCTTTCCTGCTCTGCTGAAGAAAAGGATCCCAGGAGCATGATGCTGCCACTACCTTGTATCACTGTGAGGGAAATGTTTTCAGGGGATGTGTAGTCTTCTTGTTGCAAGGTTTTACATGTAGGATGCAGAGTTACATTTTTTGTCTCATCTGACTAGAGCCCTTTTTTCAAATGTCTGCTGGTTCTCCTTTGTGGGTTGTGGGAAAACAGGACTTATTTGGACTTTCTTTTAACAATTTTTTTTCTGAATCTTTGACCAAACTTTGGTCAATACATTTTGTAATTGTGATGTTTCCATTAAATAAGAAATTAAAATCTCACGTCATTAAAAGTCATAGTAAGTCGTTAAAAAACACCAGGTTCCTACCACTTCATATCGTCTTCTTCGTGGTTTTCGCCAGTGGCAACATCCGGTTGTTGATCACATGACTGGTGTGACGCGAAATGGTACGTCACCACTACTCGTGGCATATAGGCTATTGCAGTTTTGCGAAAGACAAATTTTGATACAGTTGAAAAACCGACCCAAACTTTTTTTATTTTATTTTTTTTAAACGGGAAAACGTTTTTTTTTGTCTGTTTGTTTTTAGAAATTGCCGTGTTTTTATTTAGCAAATTTATGTTCGTACTTCCTATTTGCGCAGTTACGTGTTGAACGTAAACGCAGCCGATAATGTAAAAAAAAAAAAAAACTCCAGGTGTGGTTTCACAGCAGCAAAGTTTATTAAAATCATCCATAATTAACAGTTAATCATAGTTTAGTAAAAGTCCTGTCAATAAAATTAGCAAAACGTTTTTAGGATGAGCAGAGGAGGAGTAAAAACTGAACGCTAACACTCCAACCTTTAGTATTCTTAATTTGCAGAAGGAAATTCAGAACAACCCGTCCGTCCGTTTCATCCAAATTTACAATCTACTTTGTGTTAGTTGATCACACTAAATCTGAATGACACCCATTGCAGTTTCAGGTCATGACTAAATTAAATATGAGTAAGCTCCAGGGGCATGAATACTTTTACAATATCTGTACACGCCAGCTGCGTGGCAGGTTGAGCTTGTTTTCTTCAGCGGCTCTGCCGATAATTAAGTGAAGCCAAAAGAAAACAAGACATATTTCTAAGCCTCTTTGACATCATCCTACCAACACCACCACAGTGCTGTTTTTAATTGCAGCTGGGGTCAAAGGTCCAGGCCAGGTGTGACCCCGCCCCACTTCATGTCGCCTCTCATGTCCCACTACTTCATCCTTCCTGTTTGATCTCGGTTCCTCTCACACCTTTGTTCCTTCCTCTTAACCCCGCCCTCTCCCCCGCAGGTATGTGAAGGTGTTGGCTTTAAGGAGTCGCTGCTGTGGGTGTGTGCGCCTCACACACACACACACACACACACACGCACCCCCCCCACCCACACACACACACATACCCGAAGCATAAGACGGGGCGGCATGTTGGACTCATTTTTTACCAATGACGCGGAAAAAAGTCGCATTCAGGCGCTGTCAGCTCAGTTTGGGTTTAATGCAAACAGACACAAAGCTAACTTAGCCGCGCAGTCGCAGTTAGTTTTCTGTCAGTCTTTTTTTTTTTTTTTTTTTTTTTTTTTTTTTTGACAGCAGGTGAACTTTGCATTCCTCACCTCAGACCTTGACTCTTGGATAGCTACACAGGGTGTGTGTGTGTGTGTGTGTGTGTGATAAGCAGAAATACATGGAAGTTCAGTTAGAGGAAAATGGCTGCTGATGGCACACACCCTGTTATATACTGCAAATATTCAGATACTTTACATGCTTGGAACAAATCGTGCGTTTTATTTATTTGTTTTAATCTCACTTTTTGTTTTTGCTCAAAATTCATTTGGCACAGTCACTCTGAGACGAGTTATTCCACATTCCTTCACTATCACTTTTGTGAAAGCCTCGTTGTTCACAGAGCCTTGTAAAAAATATAATTACCAATTACACTTGTTAACACTTTGTCACATTACAATCTCAGGTTCGTGTGAATTTTAGTAGGTTTTTACGTAATAGACCAACGCAGAGGCAAGCCAGGTTTATTTGTATGGCACATTTCAAGCAGCAAGGCAACTTAAAGTGCTGCACACGACAAAAACATAACACAATAAACAACTTTGTTGGGAACATAAAACAAGCAATAAACATCACGTTTCCTCAAACGCCATCATCAAATTGTCAAGAATCATTAAGGAAACTCTAAACAGTTGGGGTTTTTAGCCTTGATTTAAAGGAAGTCACTGTTACAGCAGTTTTACAGTTTCCTGGAAGTTTGTTCCAGATTTGTAAATAAAGATAAACGCATCAACGAGTTTCTCTAGATCTCGCTGAGACATCAGACCTTTAATCCAAGAAATGTTCTTCAGGTGACAGAAGGCCGACTTTGTAACTGTCTTTATGTGTCTCTGGAGGTTCAGGCCAAAGCCCATCGCTACGCCTGGATTCCAGGCCTGATCTCTAGCTTCTAGCTCTCATAACTGAAGTTGTGTGTTGACTCGTAGATCGTTCCTCTTGACGTCCAAAGATAATAGCTTCGAATTGTTTCTAATCAGCTGGAGAAAGTTGTGGCACTTCCACACATTTATCTCTTCTAAGCATCTGTTCAGTGATAGTAACTAATCTTATTTCTTGCTATAATCTGAGCAAACGAGACGTGTAACTTCTGTTCGCTCCGACGAGAAGTCCCTGTTCTTTAGGTAAGATTCAAACCGACTGCGTATCGGACCAGAGAGTCTGACCCACCCATCCTCTCAGTTTTATAAAAAGTGTCAAATGGTCCAACAGTACCGACAAAGTAGTGAATGTCTTTTAAATTAGGGACACATCCCTTTACTTTGATACTCATAGCAGCCATTAGCCTGGTCAAAATGTAACAAATTGGAATGGCGGAAAACTAACTCTCCACATGACCCTGAACACACCACGGTGGTGGCAGCATTATGCTTTGGGAGTGCTTTGTTGCGAGTAAGGAGAGGAATGCTGATGGATGGAAGTAAATGCAGTGGAAAACTGTGAGGAAAACCTGAGGCTGCAAAAGATTTCCAACAGTTTAGCTCCAGATTATTCACAGTTATAGAAGTTTGGGGGGGGGGGGGGGGGGTCCCAAAAAAAAGGAGAGAGCCCCCGCAAAAAAAAAAAAAGGAAAAAAAAAAAAAAAGATTGAAAAAAGAAAATTTTTATATTTTTTTCTACATTT